>JAJOOO010006863.1:0-83771 GCA_029582685.1 Solanum piurae | reverse complement strand
TGTGGATGTAAATAAGTTTTTTTATTCCGCACTATTTTCATTATTGAATGCAATGAATGACTATGTGGCTTGTATAAGACCCCTTCGGGGTTGAATACGCCATGTTACGACTAGGGGGTACTCTCGGGTCATGACAATAGTATGTCTTGTGTACATACACATACTTATAAATCAATATTCTAAATATATGTGTACACGTGAATAGTTCAAAAAGTAATCTTACAATAGTTCAATATACTCTAGCAATGAATATATTTCACAAAATCAAATATAATGTATTCAAACTTTTACAATAGTTCATGAACTCTGCATCATCCACTTCCACCTCAATGAGATCAAATTAACTTGTGGCGATCCTTCAAATTTGTTCTCCTCCATTTCCCTACACATTTAAAATGAAATTAACAATCAAAACAAACCAACAAATCAGATTGCAACAGTTACTATATTAAGTTATGGATATTTTTATCAAGAAATCACCTTCAACATTTGAGAAGAGCAAAGCTGACAAGTTATGGATAATAGAACATTTGAACGATCAACAAGACAATACAACAGTACTAATGCATTTTGCAAAGAGAAATCAATTATTACCCATGAATTTCTATTCATTTATGAATCAATATGCACCTTGGCGAATCCAAAATTTCTTCCTACTATTCCTAGCACCAAATTAACTCTATCCACTTTACTTATCATATTATACAATTCATTGTTACTCTTACATGTACTTGAGTTTGTTATGGCATTATTATTGCAACGTCAAAAGAGAACTGCAGAAAGAAGTGGTTCCACATCTTCAAAAATTGAGAAACCAAAACCTTAGGCAACCAATAGATTACAAATTAAAAAACAGTTTTAAGAGTTCAACTATAGAACGTCTAGCATCTACAAGTACAACTACGGATCGATCCACCGAATAAAAAACCACTCCAAGAAAGAAAGCATGTCAAAAGGAGAACAAAGTGATTGCTCCAACAAAAAAATCAGTTGGAAAGGAGAGTAATAAGCAAGGTCCCCGTAAGTCCATGCCTTCGGATACTAAAGGTCCTTCTTCATCTGATTCTCCTCAGAAGGAAAAAAATAGCAAGAATGACATAAAATCAATAGTAAACGAATGTGGATCAGAACTAAGTCCACAAGTATCTAATGAAGTCATTCATGCTAAGAATACGAAGGAGCTACGTAGCATGTCATTAATTGAGAAGAACATAGATACACATATGCTTACTGCATTTCATGAATGGAGAGAAAATCATAATGTAGTAGTTACAAATCAAGAAGTTATGTTGGAGTGAAGGGCCTTGTATAATAAAAGTATTAAGTTATTATAACCAAAAATGTATCGAGAAATGATATCTACGATCAAATAATATATTAAAGCTCTCCCATAACCGTACAGATTCATTCAACTCATTCTGATCGCGAAGAACAAGATTCCCCTTGATCAGTCAGTACAAAAAATGTGTTATTTTTCGATACCAGATTAATTTCTGTAGATAAGACATGAATAATTTTTTATCATCCACAAGGACTAAATAATTTCCATCGCTTGGATTATCACTGTTAACAGAATGAAGTTGACAAAAATAAAGAAATTAATTAGGCTATAAATAACAAAGAAGATTAGACCCCTTAACATATATACCACACTCACTTTGTAACATCCATTGAAAATTCTCTACAATAAGGGATTAGGATATGTTCCCTAAAGCAATTCAATGTTCATCTCCATAAAATGTGTAACCAACCAGCCAAAGTAAGAGATCACTTTCATATTGTCACCTAAATAGTTATCCTAAATCCAGACTGAACTTTATAGTTGACAAATTAAAGCATGCATTAGTGATTTTAGTTGCAGATTATATTTCACTTTCCCAAGATAAATTGCATTCTTCGAGTGTTGCCTCTTAGTTACTGATATGTCATTCTACAAGAAATTCATTCTAATTGCACTTACCCCTGGTTTCAGTTAGAATGCGGAGTATTCAATTTGGAATAAGTGAATAATAAGTCTAAAAATTTATATCAAACAGGATAGTAGGGGGTAGAAGGAGAAAAATCCAAAGAGGGGTCCTGTAAATCAGGATAGTAGTCACACCAAACAAGCATGAAAAAAGAGGAAGCTCAACTCCAACAACACCATGACACTCTACTGCATACACAAAGACACCTGTTGAAGGTGAATTTCTAGTTCCACATGTTACATTAAAAGAGAGGATACATGTTAGTTTAGATTTCTAGTGAGCCAATGGAGGTTTATTTGTTTATATGATTAGCAGTAAAGAGGTATTCTAAGCACACGGGTAAATGTAGATAACTATATTACTAGTGCTTAATATGTAAATGTTTCCAAGAGTTAGAGGACTGTCTGTCACAAGTTAGTTGTGGTACTGTCACAATTACATATTAAGCACTAGTAACATAGTCGCACCAAACAAAGCATGGACAAAGGAAAACAAGTTATTCTTAGTGACAGACCTCAACAACATCTCATAAAGAGAACAACAATGACAAGCATATAATCAAAGGGACCACACAAAATCCAGGTATGACTGCTGCAAGTTTTTCTAACAGAAGCACAAGATGGGACAAAGATCGACAAAGCTGTGTTATTAGATCTTTCTTGAATTTCCATCACTATATAAATTGATTCTATAAACTGATCCTATAACATGTACACTGATTCTATAACCTGCACACATAAGATCCTAGCATGGAAGCTGGAGCCAAAACTATAGACACAATTCAGCCACAACTACACACACAAATTAACTATAATAATCTTGTTGTGCAGGATCAAACCAACAGCCAAGAAGAACAAGAAAATCATCTTCACAATTTGATACATCAATAAAGGAGAGAAAGAGAGAGAAAATCATTAAGGAACCAACAAAATACCTTTTGAAGAACCGAATCATGAATTGACCCTAAAGAATGTGGAATATTTTGGCCTCTTACAGCTTGTGCGCTACTTGCATCAACAGGTCAAACAAGGTTAGATCCTACAACCCCTGGTATATCTTTAACATTCAATCCAGGGTTGTTTTGCAGCAATTGACTAAAAAAATGTTGCATTTCTTCTCCCATTTCATTCATTTCATCCTTCAAAGAACTAATTTCATTAGCATGCTTTTGTTTTAGCTTGTTAGTTTCCTCATCTTCTTTTAGAGAACTTGTTGTCACTGGTCTGCCATAGCACCTAAGTCGGCCAGGCTGCTCCTTTCCAAACACTGCCCTAAAGGCATCATCAGTTGTTTCCCCAGAATTTTGACGATTCTGAAGTTCAGCCTGTTGAATAAAATTGACATCCATAGTTAACTGTAAGAACTATTTACTTTACGACAAAAAGCATTTTACGATTCATTTGTTAACTTTAATTTACCTTCCATCAGAGCAAACTGTTCATGTGATAGCGATCAAGAACTAAAAAAATGTAACAACTTTTCCTAGCAAAGAATACAAAATAAAACATATTTAATATCTCCTTGTACTTGCACAAGAAGAAGAAGAACAACAAGAAGACGACGACATACTTAATAAAATTCAATGGAGTCACACTCTCCATAATATATAAATTTTAAGTTTGAATTTAATTCACCCATAATCCTCTTAAAAAACTTACTATTGCAACTTTGGTATCGACCTGAATTTCCTTTCCCATCTTTGTACGAGTTCCAATAAACATTTCAGACTGTGATGGTTCCTCGTTATTTTCTTTTGCTGCATGCTACAATTTATATCAAAAGAAATTTAAAAAATTAACATGTTCAAATAAAGTATGAAAAAAAGAAATCCATATGTATGCTAAGTATTACCAATTCCACGCGTATTCTTGCAAAATTAATAGGTCACATTCTATGCCTCCACTGTTGTAATTTCCTGTTTTTAGAATTCACCTAAGATATGGACTGTAATTAAATCAAAAGAGATGTTTGAATTGATAAATCAAAAAGAAAAGAACATATATGATGCAAAATATGTAAAAGAGTAGAAATGCACTATTTTAGCTTTACTTGAATAGTTGGGTGTTTCCAATACTCGATCAACTGGCGGAATTGAACTTTTGGAATTTCATCAGGAAGTTTCGCTAGCATATCCTCAACAATACTATTTTTATAAAAAAATCACTCTTTATTTTTTTGTTTGTGTCTCCTCCAAGCATCACGAAGAGTAGTCATCACCCACTTCTTTCCTTCTACTGGAATTAGGAATTTGGACTATGCAAAATAAAAAATATTTAGATTCATTAGTAAAACAAACAATAAAATATGCAATCTCAAAATTGATTGTTCTTACATTGATATATTCCCACATGCGCTTTTCAATATCTTTTGGCACTGCATGCCAACTAGTGTACATCAAATTGATGAATCTAGGATTCATTGCAATTGTTCCGATAAAATTTGTTAATTCTAACACTATCTTATCGGTTGGTCCCACTGCCTGTCCTTTATTAAATGTCACCTCCTCCCTTTCTTCCAAATTTCTTCCATGAATACTCTTACATGTTGTTGGTCCTTGAACATTTTTCTTCTCGATATCCCTAGATTGATGTAACAACCAGGTGATAAGAAATTTCTTTCATAATGAATAATAAATCTTACAAGATTTATGTAACGACTCGGAAAATGGTAGGTTGAACTAGAGCCTAAACGTGAGGGTTAACGTCAAGGGTTAAGAACAAGGGCTAAGGGTTTTGGGTGAAGTCCATGGTGAGGGACCAAGGCAGTCTAAAACTAGGCCTAGCCACTGCCTATCATGACCACTAGGGTCTTCATGACCTGTGGTGGCCACAACGAGTCGTGGTGCCACATGTGGTTGGCATGGCAATGTTCCCTAGAAAGGTGACAAGCCAAGGCTCCCCTTCACGAGCCACTTCACAGCTCATGTTCATGATAACGAGCCATGGGAAGGCTCGTGGGGTTGCCTTAGCTTTTTAGTAGTTGTGCAAGGTTGAGGGAACTAATGCCTCAAAGACCACGGGCACCACCACGAGCTGTGGTGCCCTTGACGGTCCGTATAGTTGGTCGTGAAGACTACTTAGGCGCAATGGGAGGCAAGGTTTCAAGGCCTTCACACTGCCTCAAGACCACGACCTACACCATGACTCGTGGTCTTGACCACAGATCGTGGGAGGTCTCATGGTCATGGCTTGGCCTCATGGGATGCATGGAAAGTTTAGGAGGCTACTCCCTAAGGGACCACATGCACCACCACGAGCCATGGTCCCCCTTCATGATCGTCCAAGTGGGCGTGGTCCCTGACTGGGCTGTCTAAGTTGAGGGGTTTTCAGTAATTTCCATTTAATTAATTACTGTATGAGGTCGTTTTTAATTTATTTATATCATATGTATATATATTATTAAGTCTTAAAACACTGCATTTACTCCTTTATTCTCCAAAACTAAAATCTAAACAAAAGAGTTCTAATTCTCTCTCTAGAAGTTCCCAAAGAAGAAGAATAAGAAGTGGGAGCTAGGGTTGTGGATTCAATGTGTTCTTCCCCAAATTTCTTGTGGATTCACAAGAAAGGTATGTTGATCCTTCATCTAGGGATAGATTTCACCCCTAGAGTCCATTCAAAAGTAGATTTCAAAGTTTTCAAGTGTCTCAAAAACCTGGGGTTTTACTCTAAATCATGGGTTCCTTTGTCAAACATTTTCAAAGGTTGTTTAATGAAAAATTCTTATTGAATTTGTGTTTAATTGATGATTTATTATGAAAATAGTCTAAGAACCCATGAATTCTCTCAATTGCTAAATTGTGCCTTTATGAAGTGGGTTTGTTGATTGTGAAAGTATGTGAATATAATATGTCTAAATTGCTTTAGGTTATTGAACTATATCATGATCCATGCCTAAATTGTAGTAAATTATTTGTGTGTGTGTGATTTGTGATTCATAGCCTTGAAGGGCAAAGCATGAGAAATTGATATATTATCATGATATCTTGTATACAAATGTGAATCTAATGAAGTTAAATGTTATCATGTATTGAATGTAATTGTGTTATTATTGAAAGACTATTTCTCAATGTGATACTTATGAATGTTAATGTTGATGATAGAATGTGAAGGGTTCTTCAATGTAATGTGAATCTTGAATTTGTATGAGTCCTCTTCTTGTATAAATGAAAGTATTGTTGATTGTTGAATCTTGGATCGGTAGGCTAATGGCACCCTTCCATTAATGATGTTAATGAACTTTGGGATAGGTAGGCTTATTGCACCCTTTCATGAATGTTAAAGATGAAACTTGAATTGGTAGGCCTATGGCATCTTTTCATGAGAATTCAAATGAGCTTTACTAACTAATGAACCTTGAATCGGTAGGCTTATGGAGACCTTTCATGTGTTAATCAATCTACTTTGGGTCGGTAGGCCAATGGCACCCTCTCATGTGTGATAATGTTAAAGAAATGAAATACTCTATGGGAATGGAGGCTAAGCGCTGAGTGGATTTGGTTAGATGGAAACTCTCCCAATGTTTAGGCCGGGTTTCAATGATCATCTTCCTTATCCCATAACTATGTGACCGCATTGATCTAGCTAGTGGATCCACCTAAGCTATATGTTACCGATCCTACCTTAGGCAAGTGGACCAGCTCTGTACGGTTAGGGGATTTATGAAACCGGATTCCATGGTAAGCTCTCATGGTCTATGTCGGTTAATGCTTATTCACATCATGTGAGATACACACCTTAGTTACTTCAGAGGTTCTACAAAGTGTGGGTAGTAGTATGGGATGCTATCCATACATTGCACGAGTAGGCTTTGAGAGGCTAGGGTATGATTCTCTAATATCTAATGTTAATGAGAGAATGTGCTCAAAGGAAGCTAATGAAGAATGTTGACTTAAATGATTATTAAGTATGCTTTACTTGGATTGTATTATGAGTTACTTCCTTGTCATGTCTTATGAAATATTTATGTCTCTTATGTATGAGTATTGTATAAATATGGAAAGGACGAATGGTAAGTTCCCTTTTGGTGGCCTTAACGTGGTACCTAGTGTGGATAGTGGTATGGGATGCTATTCATACATTGCACAACGTATGACTTGAGGTTAGTTGAGGTGAAGGTCTAATGTGATGAGAAGGCTTATATGTTGATTATGTTTTAATGTGATAAAATGATTTATATGTTGGTTACAATTGTATCTTATGCCTCTTTTGTCTATGTTCATGAAGTTTTCTCAAATTGGCATATATCATGATTTTCAAATAAAATGTCCCTTTAAAGCATGTTTTTGCATGGTCATCATACGCAGTACACTTTTGTGTGCTAACCCATATTTCTCTTATTTTACTACAAGTGTAGGTTCTGGCAAGTGAATTGCTTTCTCTCTAGTTCCAGGGCTTGGATTGAGATTCTTCCAAGGCTAAGTGGTATGTCCTCATAGATCGAGGACAAGTACTTTTGATGTTTCTTTTCTTTCATATAATAAACATTTTAGTCATTCCTATTGTAAAGGGCCTTGACCCCACTTTTGTTTCAAGATATTGTTTAGGTGGCCATGTGAGACAATAAAATTCCGTTGTTTCAAATTTTTTAAATGAATGTTTTCGATTATATGGATTTAAATGAGTTTTAATTTCGCACTATTTTGGTTATCTTATGCAATGACATGCTATGAGGCTTGTATGAGACTTTTCGGAGTCTTGTACGCCATGTCACATCCGGGGTCTAGGCTCGGGTCGTGATAATTTAAGACATACCTTTTGTATTACAATCAATGTCAACTTCCTCGTCTATAGCACACTCATCTTCGCCAATTTCTTTTTGATCCTCAAGATCATCCAATCATTTATTATGTTCATTAATAGAAGGAGGAGGAATATACTCGACATCAGATGTTGTCTGGTTAACCTGGTTTCTTTCATCACCTATGACTATCCCTTGTTCTTTCTAAAACTAATCAGGACTAGTAGTTGGTATGACTGACTTCTTATTTACCTATTTTTTGTTTGGTAGATCATGATCAATAACATGTTCTTTGTGTATCTGTTGTTTTTCATAAACTGATCAACACTAGTGGCCGGTAGAACTAACTTCCTCTGCACCTGTTTGAAGCTTAATAGATCCTGAATATCATGTTGTTCCTCTCCATTACCTAGTTTTGTTCCAGTCACATGTACCGAAGCCGTAACATCTTTCTTTGACGATGTTTGGAACCTGAAGTTGTGCATAGGAAGTTTAATTCCCTTCTCTTGAATGGACTCTCCAGATTGAAATAACCTCGGTTTATTCTGTCATTTTCCTGCAATCATATGTGAAGTGCTAATTTCTTCCCTAGAAGATGATTGAATCATTGGTTTGTGCGCAAACAAATTACTCTTTCCTTGTTGTGGAATGAAATCCTTGGAATTCTTTCTTTTATGCGCTATTGGTGCATGCTCTTTCTTAGCTTTATTATTGCGTTCGTTTGCAACATGTTCTCTCTTAATCTTAAATGTGTTGACCAATTCAGCACTTGATCGGTATTGCATATCAGCATCCTGATTATTCAATGGACTTCGAGCTTTATTTGGATTCGAACTCTTTTTCTTTAGTATTGCTGATTGATTCATTCTTCTCGCTTTGTTTTAATCTCTTTGATTTCTTTCCCTATAGTAAGTAAACCTACAAAATAATAAGGTTCTTTAAGTAAAAGAAGTAGCAGCAATATAATTTTGATATAAGATTGACAGATTACTATAGGCAACACTACTTGAAATTCTATTGATGAAGTAAAAAGATGCTAAAACACACTGATATCACAACTTTATAGGAATACACAAACTCAGTCCCATTATCTGACTTTACTACCTATACTGATTTATAGAAACTGTTTAGCATAGTCATCAGTACTCCTAGATCCATTGTGATGACTCCTAGTAGATGGTGGTACATTAGTGTTCAAGCCATATGTGATGGTTCATTGAGCTTGCATTTCAGTACCTGCATACGTTTGCACATCTATCACATCTTATGCAGCCCAGATGCCTCACAATAAGTTTTTTTCTTAGACTTGAACTCCGATGGATAGCCTATTAGTTTGAAACATCATCCTTCCTATGTCTTGTACATCTGCAGAACTCACACACCAGATTGAAGTTTTTTTGAATTTTTGATTTCCAGCATAACTACCATGAAAATTACCTTTGGGATGATTACCAATGTTACCACTAGATGGTCCACAAATTCCCAGTGCAGGCAGTTATAGAAGAGCTCACTTTTTCCAGAATTTCCAACACTGTATTATAGCAGATTACAGCAGCTATATAAGAGTAATTGATAATAGAATATTGCAGCAGCTGAGTTTAGTACACGCTATAACCTACTGTATATACTGTAAACTAATTCAATAACCTGTACAACCATTATATAACCTACAGACACAAGATCCTAGCAGGGAAGCTGGAGCCACAACTACACACATAAATCAACAACCAAATCAGTAGTAGGCAAATGAGATATCAGATGAGCAGTTGCATGACTTCTGATTATGTTTGGGCTATGTTATAAATCATTTTGTGAAATGTATTTTGCTCATCATATGAAAATTCTTGCTTTTCAGAAATACAGAAAACCAAGGATTTTATATCTTAGGGTCGTATTATGCATCACCAATCTTGACGACTAGGCCTTCCATCAAAATGACTGTTGAGATTAAAGTATATTTTTGTATACTCTCAGGCTAGAAAGAGTTCATTTTATGAGGAGAGATGACATGGCTAAAGTTCTGGGAATCATATTAAGTGTAGGAGGAGCCACAATTATTACTCTTTAACATGGTTGACAACTTCTTATTTACTTGCTCTAATTAGTGTCTAATGGAACCTGGTAAATTATGTAGGCCCCAATGCTGAAGAAGTACCCAACCAAGCTATCACTTACATCATTTACATGCTTCTTTGGATTGATCCAGTTCCTAGCTGTAGCAGCTTTTACAGAAAGGGATCCAATACATTGGAAGATTCAGTTTGGATAGGAAATTTATCTGATTTTATATGCTGTAAGACCCTTATAATAATTAAAAAATCAACCTTAAATTTAGTTACTTTAATACAACAAAATAGTTTCTAAGTATACTATCTCACTTGCTCACAATATGTAGTCCATATAAATTGATCTAAAACTAATGAACTTTTAAATACAGGATACTCGGAGGACTTCTGATAATGTTTGGGCTTTACCTATCCAAACTGTACTAAAATAAATTCAAACAAAATCAGGAGCTAGACAAACTATTTTTGATCAAATTGAACATTAGAACTTGAAGCCTCATAGCATTTGAGAACAATCAGACTAATATATTTAACGACTAAGTTAAAAAATGCTCAAAACAGAACTGAGCCACACTGGGAGAGAAAGGTAAACAACTAGATTTTACATCCCCATTTTGAGAACCCGAAACACATAACAAGCACATTTAAAATCGTGACTGAATGAACTACAGAACATCTTCAACAAACTAAAAGGAGACTAAGTTAACTTTAAGAAATAAATCAAATCATATCAACTAAGAAACTGATACAAACTAGCAGCTCACTATTTCAGTCACAACAACGCATAACATTATTGGTCTGAAACAAACACGGAAAAATTAAAGGTAAAGAGTTGTACCTGTTTCGGAGTGACAAACTCGGGACAGTGACGAAACCAAGAGCGACTTCAAACTGCAGAGCTCACTGTTCTGTCTCTAATGTCCGCTGCCTAATAATAATAGGAAAGAAATAAGTATATAAATAACTAACAGCCAAATACAACAATATTCAGCTACAAGTACAGGTTCGTCAATAAAATAATAATTAGATAAGAAGCCAACATAAATTACTTAACCAAACAACAATTGGGGGCATGAAAAAAGCCAACAGAATACTTAAACATTATAGCAATCTAATCTTCAATTCCACATATTAGATATCCTAATGTGTTTGTACAAGAAAAAAAAATTAAATAAAAAAAATAGTAAGTGAGCACTATATGGTCATCACAAAAATAATGAAACTCATGGTGCGTCATCTTCAAACTCTTCTTCAGACTCATCTTCAAGCTCATCTTCAGACCCATCTTCATACTCATTTTCAGACTCATCTTCATACTCATTTTTAGACTCGTCTTCAAACACATCTACAGACTCATCTTCAAACTCCTCATCATACTCGAATTCAAGTTGTTGAGTAAAAAATTCCTTTGAAGGCACATCAATAATTGTTTCTGGTACATCAGTCATTGTTAAGAGTACTTCACCATTTTCTTTTGGTATAGATGGTCCAATCAAATGTTTAGATGGCTCATTTTCATAACTTTGTGGGAGATTAGATTCAACTTGATCACCCATGTTAAACAAGTGTCTCGAAACAGTCTTCATAACATAATGTCTATTTTGATCATATGGATCTTGCACATAGAAGCATTGGTGTACTTGTGTAATGCCCCGAAAACTAGTAAGTTGAGCTAGAGGGTTCTAGAGATTTTCGAAAGAGTTTTGGACTGTAGTAGGAGGATTAAAACTCATTGAAATGACTCTCATACTTAGAATGGAGTTTTAAGGTTAGGGAGTCAAGGTACGACCCCCCAAGGACAAACCAAGGGGTCCTTGAGGAGGACCTCAAAACAGCTTAAAAAGCTGTCAAAAAAACAGCACCTACACTTGGCCACCTAGTGGCCGTAGGTGGACCCACGACCCGTAAGTTGGAGTCGTGGGTCATGGCCTGTCATGGCCTTAAATTTTAGCCTCAGAACCAGCACCTATGCAGGTGCAGTATGGAGTGTGGTCCCACCCACGGTCCATGGGTAGGTGGTTCGTGAGTAGGGGCAGATTTTTAGTTTTAGTTTTTAAGTTGTGGGTTTGGGAATTTATTAGTTATTAATTAGGTGTTAAGGGAGGTCGGTTAGTTAGTTATTGAACCACCAATATAAGCCTAATACATCCCTAAACTAATTCATTAAACTCATTCACCTAAGACCCCAAATTCTATCCAAAAATTCTCTCTCTCGAACTGAAGAAGAAGAAGAAGAAGAAGAAGAAGAGAAGAGAAGAGGGAAAATTTTCCTCCATTGATGAGAGCTTGATTAGGTATTTGAATTAATGTATGTTAGCTTAATCATCTATGGGTTCTTCCACCCATAGATACCCCTAGGGTTTCCCCAATTATGAAGTCAAAAAACCCAATTCTAGCTAGGGTTATGCTTGCATTGTGGGTAGGGTTTGGGTATGATTCCAATCTGGTGGATAATACCTAGTTATGATTTTAATGGCATTTAATTATGATATTAATATGAATTTATGTGATTTCTATGGTAAACCCTAGTATAAATTGATGAATGTGATATTTTTGGGTTTATGCCATTAGAGGTAAAATTGAAGGTTCAAAGGTGATTATCCTAAATCAATGTCATGGGTAGTAATTGTTCAAAGTTAGGAACATATAATCATGAATTGAACTAGACTTTATTGTATATGATGAATCTTGACATGTAAAGTTGAATTTGAACCTTTATGATCAATTATGATTAGAGTTACCTACTAATGAAGATATTATTGAAATACCTTGAAATCTAGGTATATTGATGAAATTAAGGAGTAAAACTTGAAAGTATACCTTGTAGCCATCAATATTAGGGCTTTGGGGGTAAAGCCAATATTATGTGATTTTGTTGTGTATTGCTTCTCTCTTACACACTTAGGCATGAATCTGCTAGGAGATTCAAGTTCTCTCACATAGAATGATTCTAAGTTGATTTAGTAACCTAAAATTAATCAAAGTATGTTAGATTAGAATAGCTTGAAGTCGTGATAAATGATCCCTTCATGTGTAGCTTGACTTGGTAGGACAAGAAAAAGATAGGATAGCCTGGGATTGAGGATTTACACTCTCCTAAGGATAGCTTGACTTAGCATTGTAGGATGCATGTCAAGGGTATCATGATTTAGGAGTAATCATGATAGCCTAGGATTGAGGACTTATACTCTCCTATGGGTAGCTTGAACTTGCATAGTTACGATGCATTCATGGTAGCCTGACTTGGTTTGGCCAAGACCATTTCATGCTAACTTTAGGATTGAGGGCATATACTCTCCTAAGGGTAGCTTTGGATTGTGGATTTACACTCTCCTAATGGTAGCTTGACTTTGTATTGTAAGATGTATTTCAAGGGTAGCTTGAGTTAGGTTAGTCATGAATGCTTAGGATTAAAGACTCATACTCTCCTAAGGATAGATTAAGATTGAGAATCATACTCTCCTAAGGATACCTTGCATTTGTATCTTAGCATACTTGTAAGGGTAGTATGACCTAGTTGGTCTAGGACTATTTCATAATAGCTAGGATGGGACACTTGTACCTTTCCTACAGTAGCTTCGACTTGTATGTTAGTATGTCTTCCAAGGTAGTTAGCTTAACTTAACATAGTTATGTTAGTAACAAGATAGCACAGTTGATGTTTATTACGTAATCAACGGCACAACTTCCAGTACAAGTGTCTACAATAGTGTAATAGTATAGTAACCCAACCAAGGGTTGGGGTCGAGTCCCAAGGTAGCGGTTTTGAGAATTAATAGAAAAATAAAATGAAGTTCTAACTAGTCGTAGCTAAAGACATTATCGATTAAAATCATTGTAAATTAAAAAAAGGGACACAAAAGTATCAAATCACAATTTGGGGATTTTGTCACAACTACAGCAAAAACAACAAAAATAACAAGAAAATCAAGTATGAGGAAGAGTTTTTGGGGTGTGACCGCAATACAAGTTGAGATAAATAGTTGGGTGCATGCTTTCGATAGGAAATTTTCAACATAATACTTACTAGGCTAAGCTTTAGATGGAAATAAGTTCCCTCTAGGGTAACTTACCCCGTTTCAAATGGGTTCCTCTCAGAAACCCATTTGCCGCATGAAGGCCAGCCTACGCCTTACACCACTCACTCTCTCGAGCTGAGTGTTAGGATATGGGACTAGGGCTCACCCTCTCGGGCTGAACCTCATTTGGACCCACTCGTTAGGCCATCAGTCTAGTGGTCTTGGTTTGGCGACCTCCTTCTCGGGCAAGCCGAAAACACATGGGTGGCTTTGTATTTGCAGCTACAAACTCATTAAATTAAACTACAACCACTAGGTGAATCACCATTAAAATACATCTAACCTATCAGCAAGCAAGACCCAACAATAATATCAACACATATTTGCTAAATCACACCCCAAGAATGGGGGTTTTTAGCCACAGATCAAGAGATAGAAATTTATACCTAAATGAGCTTGTATTCAAATGGGTATGAAGATTTAAGTCTTCTTACAGGCCAAGCATGAAGAATCCATAAGACCCAAGTCCAAATCCTTAGAGATGAAACCCTATTTTTCTTCAAGTTTTCTAAACCTCTTCAAACTCAGAGCAAAATAAAAAGTACTAAAATTCAATTGTTCTATACTGAAAATATGATACTAAAAATGTGATACTAAGCTATAACTCTCAACGAGTATTTATAGTTTTCAAAAATCTATACTGCGGCGGATCATTCGGCGACATTAGTCTGAATCGCAGATCAAGTCGGCGATTCGCCCTTTGGTGTAGTTCATCGCCATCATGCCCTATCATTCGGCATCGTCATGCTCTGGGTCATTGTGCGATATAGTACTACTTTGCGGAACTTCTCGGTGATGCGCCGACTTGATCCTTTCCTTCAGTGCTCAGTACACTGGAACAAAAGGCCAAGTGAGACCCTTCGGCGATTCGCCAAGTGGACTCGGCGATCCTCCGGCCTTTCTTCTCTTTTTCTTTTCAACCTTTTCATTCCTTTTTGCGAAGTAGTTCCACACTTTCCTTCAAACTTCAAATACCTGAAACTTAAGGGTTTTCATCAGTTATTGAGATCAAATAAGCATTTGAGGACACAATTTCTATTAAAATATAGCCCTAAATGAGTCAAATTTGTGGACTTATGAACACCCCCAACATAAACTTTTGCTTGTCCTCAAGCAAAATCAAGTTCAGCAATTCGAAAAAGGTGTCTCAAACGGTGCTACACTAGACTCAATCATGAATGTACACAACAAGACTTCAAACTACTTATGTGAAGATTCAATTGTGTACTCAAAGATTCAAGTTGTGACACACCATTACCAAAGATTCTCATACTCACAATACTTTCTACTAATGTAAGTTCAAGCTCAACGAAAGTATCTAAATTCCCTCACACAAAGAATGATTCCATATTCACACACAGAGGTTAATCAATTTAAGACCAGGAATCAGATGCAACGCTCACACTCTAAAAGTGGAACACAATGCATATTTTCACCCATAGGTTTGCCCTTATTTTCCAATCGACTTTCGGTTCGACATACTCAAGATCAAAAAGGTCTGTTCAAGGCTAGTAAAGAGCCTGAGTGCAAAGGTATGGTTATTTAGGCTAAGTGACTTCTTCATCCTCGTGAGATGTGGTGTTCTCAAAATGTCATTTTCCCTTTCCTTATCACTTTTTCTTCTAGTGCTTCTTAGTCATCCTTTTATTCACTCTCCATGTATTGCTTGGAAACCCAATTCCTTTTGCACTTTTATTCCACAAATATATAAATATATATATATATATATTATTTTATATTTTTAACTTTTGGTATGGAGGGTTTCCATTTTGTTTTGCAATACCATGGGTTAGAGAAACTCTTTCCTGCACTTCTTGACTTCTCTTTTTCCTTTTCACCATACCCCCAACTTAGGCTTTTGTCCTTAGTTGGCTAGTCACTAAACCACAAATCAAGAGGATTGTAGGTAATGGGTCAAGTAAGGTCCAGGGTTCATCAAGTTTCTTCCAAAGAAACGTAAGACTCAAGGAGTGTTCAAAAGAGTTTCACACGGTCACGGGTAGGCCACAAAGGAGGTATATGTCAAATTTGGCTCACACACTTTAAAGTTGCCTAAGATCATCTCAAGAGGACACCTTTCTAAATCAATCAAACTAACATGGTAAATTCTAGGTTTATTTATGCATGGTTCAAAGTAAGCTAATCACACAAGGCATGGACACTTAAGTCAAACAAGACTACACACTTTCGCTAGTGTGCAACAGTCATTACAATAGAATTAATTCGATAGATGGCTAATCACAAGAACATACAAGGAGTTCACATATTGTCTATGCAACTTCATTTGGTCTCGTCGTAGCCGCACATTCATGTTTTTTCAATTGAGAGCACTATTCAAGTCATCAACATTGATCAGAATCGAGACTTAAGTTTTACAAAACAACAACCACTTTCAACACACGAAAGGTGGCAAAAAAATTCAGAAAATTTTAAAATTTTCCGGAAGGGTTAAAATCATTTTTATAATTTTAAACAAAAACGGGAGCCATGAGCTCAAACATCCACAAAAAGTAGTGTAAAAACAATTTTAAACAGAAAGCCCAAATATATACGAAACACGAATCACAAATAGCACACAAAAGGTGAGCCTCACCCCACCACAAATAAAAGCAATTTGTCCTCAAATGCAATTAACACAGAATCCGAATTGTAAAATGAAGAAAGACAGAGAGGGAGGTAAAGAAGGATCCTGTTAAGCTTCTCACCTCTTCTGTGGCTCCTTGGTCACGCTCACACATGGCTATCCTGGCCACCAGAGCATCAATAGTAGTGCTCAGTGTTGTCACAACATCATCGAGGGCAGCCTGAATCATTCCTTCTATGTTGGCAGCCTGAAAATTAGCAGATTGAGCAAGTTGTCCCATCCGGATCAAGGATTCCTGAGTAATCGATTCATAGGATGCAACCGCAACAATGGGTCTGTGTGATATCACCGAAACAGAGGGACGTGGAGTCTGTGAATGAGAAAAAGGAGCGGGTATACCTGAAAACTTAGAGGCCGGAGTGGGTGAAGATTCCTCTGCAGGTGTGGATCCAGTGGCCACAACTTCCTTCTGTTTCTTTCCCACTTGGTCCTTAAGATATTCGGCTTCGATATTTCGGATATTGGTGGAGGCGATGGCAGCCAATTCCACATCCTTCTTTGCATCTCTAGGCACCTGAGCTCTTTTGCATAATTTCGTGACCAATATTGGGAAATGAAGAGATGTATGACTTTTTTTTGCACGCATATGGATCTCTGAAGCGATGATTTCTCCCAAGTTTTTCTGTGTTTCCTCTATGATGCAACCCAGGCAAGCTGCCTTGGCAAGGCGAAGAATCGACTCATTCTGGGATGTCATGATTGTGTTGCTGATGAACCCGAACCAGTGTCTTCCAGCTATGGTCAGATATTTCTTTTCAATCGAAACTTCTTCTGCTAACCATTTTGGAGCCTTATCATCTGAGATCAGCGGGGCTAACCACCTTTTCATCTCATCCAGCTTCTTTGTTTTGATTAAGTGCTGGCAGTGATCATTAATCTTATCGTACATACCTAAATCTATGTTGATAGCTTCATTGTTACTAGCTACCTTCCTTCCTCTGACAACCACGTAGTCAACTACTTTGAAGGACGACACCAACCTCTTTCGTTGAGGTACCAATGCACTATATGCATTGTAGAACTCTCTAATCCACCATGGTATGTAACAGCCACCGGGTTTTGTGAATATTTGAAAATTGTGATATTTCAGGCATTCTATTATCTCGGGATACCTATCGATCACCCCATCTATGGAGAGCCATTTTTTCTCAATGATCATTCTGAGCCCCTCATATTTTAATCTGTTCGTTGATTTAGGTGGGGGCGTTATACTGGAGGTGCCAGTACTATTTCCTATTCTGAAACTGGAGGAGTCTGAGTCGTGGATCGAGGATTTCTGATCCGAGATGGGTCTTTCATTTGTTTAGATCGTAAGTCATTCCTCTGTGCCTCCATCAGTTCATCTTCATAAGAACCCATGCTCTCACTGTTATATGTTGTTGGGTCATTGGTGTAAAAACCAGTTCTGTCAGAACTTGCATCTGATAGTTCAACAGTTTTGTCCTTGCCTTTGCCTTTCCCACTAGTTGTGGAGATTTTGGTGGTCTTGTGCATGGATGCAGTTGCATCCTCTTTGATTGTGATCCCTTTTCCTTTGCATCGGGGTGGTGTGTTGCTACTGGCTTTGTTGGGTTTAGTCATACCTGCAAAAGATTTGGGAGGAGTTTAAGGAAGAAAAATAAAATCAGAGGCAAAATCTACTGCAGAAAGGTTCGCCAAGTAGGTCGGCGAATCGCCGAACCTATTTCGGTGAGCAAGGGTTTGTCCACCAAAAGTTAAAGTGCATAGGGGTATCAGGGGTAGCATACAGAGGGCGATCAAAAGTACTTTCTGTGAGTCGCCGAGTGCGCTCGGCGAACCATGGCTTCTTGCCGAAAGTTATAGTCTCATCTAATTTGACCTGCTACTAAGGGCGAGATGGAGACATTGGGCGAACCGCTGAACAATTCGGCGAGCTCGACCCAGCTCACCAAATGTTTCAACGTGCCCATTTTCAATCCATCTTTTCAAATTCAATCTCGCAAACCCCTAAAGCAAAATCAAGGTATGCACTCACGAAATTAGAGCAAGACCTATACTATACATCACCCCAAAATACTCAAATTTCTCTCGGACTTACTGCATTTGGCCATTTGACGATATTTACTCTAAAGAGCGGTGTCACCCTCTCTATCATTGAGCAAATTTTTTACATTTAGCACAAACGTGGGCTACTCAGACCTCACCCAAACAATCAAAACTATATGCAAACACACCCCAATGAGATTTCATTCAATTGCCATCACAGCAAATACGAGCATCTGATGATCAAAACATTACGTGCATGATTTTCAAATTGAAATAGACATACTAATCCTACCAGAGAGGCCCAGCACACATCAATAAGATACAATCATTGCAAAAGAGTTCAAACTATTCGAAAGTAAAATCGGGGTTTGGATAACTAACCTTCTGTACTGATTAAAATGTGATTGAAAAGATAGGCAACAAAGAAATCCAACTCTGAGCACAGATCACTCAACCAAAATACTAGAAAAATTTAAGATTATTGAAAATCTACCAAGGTATGAATTCATAAAGATTTAAAGCGAGGGAAAGTGAAGAACATCAAAATTTTGGTCTTTTGGACATTATAAACCATCCAGTTCGCAACCATTCGGTGACATTAGTTGCATTTGCCTTCCCAGTCGGTGACACGCTGATTGGTCATTTACCTAACCGAGTTTTACAGGACTCTCAGGCAAAGTGAAGGTCCAAACGGTGGTTTTCATCGGGACCGCCAACCAATTCGGCAATTCGCTAAATGGACCTATTAATTCGCCAACTACAATTTCCACACATTCTCTACACTTTAACTTGTTCATTCAACACATGTTAATTCTGAAACATACAAAAGCATTTAAAACCTTGGGTTGCCTCCCAAGAAGCGCCTTATTTAATGTTGTGGTTCGACGTGAGCTACCGGTCAAACTTCATCTCTGAGGTTAGACCTAGTGTCACTAGGCAACCTGCCTTTACTGCTTGGGTAGAGATAAGGCAATGTGTGGTCCAAGAGGTTTTCAATCAACTTGATTGATCTTGAGTGTGAGCCACTCATCTGATTCAGTACCACCACGCTTTCCTTCATTACCTCTAGTATTCTATCTTGTTCATGAAGTTTTTGGAGAATGATTAATAGTGTATCCTCGATCCGTTTATTTTCTTTGCTCCTAGACCTTTCCTACTCATAAGGAGGTATGTGGACCCTTTGGCTTTTGCACTAGTTTTCCACCTTTGAGATTTTGGTGGTTAAGTCGTTCAATTGAGTTGCCAATGCAGCTAACTTGAAGTCATCCTCAACTTCTTGGTTCGTCCCAGTTAACTTGTCACCACTTCCCTCAGCCATGCTCAGGGTTTCTGCATTCAACAACTTAGAGAAAAACAAAACTAAAAATAAGGTTAGTAAGTTACAACTAAGAAGAACAAAAATTCTACCAATCTAAATTTTTTCAAGTAACACCACTCCTTGGTAGCGGCTCTATTTTGATGTTTATTACGTAATCAACGACACAACTTCCACTACAAGTGTCTATGATCGTGTAATAGTATAGTATCCCAACCAATGGTTCGGGTCGAGTCCCAAGGGAGCGGTTTTGAGAATTAATAGAAAAATAAAATCAAGTTCTAACTATTCATATCTAAATACATTATCGATTAAAATCATTGTAAATTAAAAAAGAACACAAAAGTGTGAAATCACAATTTGGGGGTTTTGTCACAAGTATAGCAAAAACAACAAAAATAACAAGAAAATCAAGTATGGGGAAGAGTTCTAGGGGTGTGACTGCAATACAAGTTGAAATAAATAGTTGGGGAACATGTTTTCGATAGGAAATTTGCAAGATAATAATGACTAGGTTAAGCTTTAGATGGAAATAAGTTCCCTCTCGGGTAACTTACCCAGTTTCAAATGTGTTCCTCTCGCACACCCATTTGCTGCATGAAGGCCAGCCTACCCCTTACCCCACTCACTCTCTCGAGCTGAGTGTTGGATATTGGACCAGGGCTCACCCTCTCGGACTGAACCTCATGTCGACCCACTCCTTAGGCCATCAGTCTAGTGGTCTTGGTTTCGCGACCTCCCTCTCGGGCAAGCCGAAAACACATGGGTTGCTCTGTATTCGCAATTACAAACCCATTAAATTAAACCATAACCATTAGGTGAATCACCATTAAAATACATCTAACCTATCAGCAAGCAAGACCCAACAATAATATCAACACATATTTGCTAAATCACACCCCAAGAATGAGGGTTTTTAGCCACACATCAAGAGATAGAAATTTATACCTAAATGATCTTGCATTCAAATGGGTATGAAGATTTATGTCCTGTTACAGGCCAAGAATGAAGATTCCAAGAGACCCAAGTCCAAATCCTTGGAGATGAAACCCTCTTTTTCTTCAAGTTTTCTAAACCCTCTTCAAACTCAGAGCAAAATAAAAAGTACTAAAATTCAATTGTTCTATACTGAAAATATGATACTAAAAATGTGATACTAAGCTATAACTCTCAACGAGTATTTATAGTTTTCAAAAATCTGTGCAGCGATGGAGCATTCGGCGACATTAGTCAAAATCTCCGATCAAGTCGGTGATTCACCCTTGGGTGCAGTTCATAGCCATCTTTCACAATCCTTCGGCATCGTGGTGTTCTGGGTCATTGGGCGACATAGTACTGCTTCGCGGAACTTCTCGGCGATGCGCCGACTGCTCCCTACTTCCGCCGACTTGATCCTTTCCTTCAGGGCTCAGCACACTAGAACAAGAAGTGAGAGCCTTCGGCGATTCACCAAGTGGACTCGGCGATCTTCCGGCGTTCATTCTCTTGTTCTTTCAGCCTTTTTATTCCTTTTTGCAAAGTAGTGTCCATGCATTCCTTCAAACTTCAAATACCTAAAACTTTAGGGTTTTCATAAGATATTAAGATAAAATAAGCATTTGAGGACACAATTTCTATTAAAATATAGCCTTAAATGAGTCCAATTTGTGGACTCATCAACGGTCTAGCCTATTAGGGGGTTATTCCTTGGTAGCCTTGAATTGAGAAATAGAGTTCGTTCATGGGTTGTGACTTACCTTGTACTAAATAGAGAAGTCCCTTAAGATGATTAATGGAAAATAGAAAAGACGGACAAGTCCCCAACTAGTGAGCGTTCATGATTGTCTAAGTATGCCCCATCTATGGTAGCAAGTCTGAGGGATAAGATGAATAGGTTTGTGGCAGGGGTGTCCAAATTAGTGTCAAATGAATGTCGTACGACAATGCTTAATGATGATATGGATATATAACGTCTTATGGTGTATACTCAACAAATGGAGGAAGAAAAACTTGAAGAGGAAAGATCTTAAGAGAAAAAGAGGTCTAGGATGGATAATGATAACTCCTTTCATGATGGGTCCGATGGACATTGTCATTCTAGGAATCGACAAAAGTTTTCCAGCCAAGGCTTTTCTAATGCTCCTAAGCATAAGGATGAGAGGGTGTCTACCCCTAGGCCATAAGGGGTTAGTAATGAGTCCCTATGGCCCTCTTGTGCTAGGTGTGGTAAGAGGCATGAGGGTAGGTGTTTGTCCGGTAGAGAGGGTGGCTTTAGTGTGGTGAGAGTGGCCACAAGACGAAAGATTGTGCAAAGGCTAAGGTAGCAAGAAGAGAGGGTAAGAAAGTTGCCTCTAGTAGTGGGGATGTGGAGCAACAAAAGAAGAATAGGTTTTATGCTCTCCAATCTAGAGAAGATCAAGAGTGATCTCCTCATGTACCTTTCAGTATGTGTTTCATGCTTAAGTAAATTTCCGTATTTCTTGTCTTTTGTGACTTGTTATGTTGGACTTTGAAGTTGTTTTTAGTATACATGATGTTTAGAAGAGTTTCTGTTGGCTTACTCCCAATGGGGAGATAGTGTGCCTACGTAGTAGGGTTATTGTGTGCTTTATCTATTCCCATGATTTCCTTATATGCATGTTCATGAAAAGGCCTAGGTCTTGTTAGAAATGACTTATATGCATTGTTTTCCTCATGTTATAGTGCATTGAGTAGATTGGCCACAGACTTCATGAGATGAATAATGAGTATGCCTTAGTTTTGGAGTTGAAAGATTCCTCCTTGAATAGATGATTCGTAAGAGTAATTAACATTTAGGCTCCATGAATTTGTGTTGAGCATGTTTTAGCTATGAGATGTTAGTTCCTCCTTGAAAATGAGTAAATATAGAATTTCATGCATTTTTGGGTTGGTAGAAGTCGTTCCTACTCCCTTGTGTTGCATTGAATGTGTTTAGCTTGGAATTGAAGTTTTCTTCCTTGGTTGTGTGCATTAGATGTAGTGCATGCATAATGGGCTTCTATCTTAGATTTGTGACTTTAATAAGTGCTTAGAATTGTCATTCGAGGACGAATGATCCCAAGGGGGAGATATTGTAACGCCCCGGAAACTAGTAAGTTGAACTAGAGAATCTAGAGCTTTTCGAAAGAGTTTTG
Source organism: Solanum piurae (assembly GCA_029582685.1). Taxonomy (NCBI): domain Eukaryota; kingdom Viridiplantae; phylum Streptophyta; class Magnoliopsida; order Solanales; family Solanaceae; genus Solanum; species Solanum piurae. Next base: position 60,820 of record JAJOOO010006863.1, on the reverse strand, counting down.
GAGTGTAGTAGGAGGATTAAAACTCATATAAATGACTCCCGTACTTAGAATGGAGGTTTAAGGGTTAGGGCTTCAAGGTACGACCCCCCAAGGACCACCCAAGGGGTCCTTGAAGAGGACCTCAAAACAGCCCAAAAAGCTGTAAAAAAAACAACACCTACGCTTGGCTACCAACTGGCCATAGGTGGACCCACGCCCCGTAGGTTGGGGTCGTGGGTCAAGGCCTGTCATGTCCTGCAAGTTGAGCCTCATAACCAGCACCTACGGAGGTGCAGTATGGAGCGTGGACCCACCCACGGTCCGTGGGTCAGTGGTTAGTGAGTGGGGGCAGATTTTTAGTTTTAGTTTTTAAGTTGGGGTTTCGGAATTTATTATTTATTAATTAGGAGTTAAGGGAGATCAGTTAGTTAGTTATTTAACCACATATACAAGCCTATTATACCCCTAATCTAATCCATTAAACTCATTCACCTCAGACCCCAAATTCTCTCCAAAAATTCTCTCTCAAGAACTGAAGAAGAAGAAGAAGAAAAGAGAAGAGGCAGATTTTCCTCCATTCATGAGAGCTTGATTAGGGCTTTGAATTAATGTATGTTATCTTAATCATGTATGGGCTCATCCATCCATAGATCCCCCTAGGTTTTCTCCAATTGTGAAGTCAAAAAACCCACTTATAGCGAGGGTTATGCTTGCATTGTGTGTAGGGTTTGGGTATGATTCCAATCTAATGGATAATACCTAATTATGATTGTATTAGCATTGAATTATGATATTATGATGAATATATGTGATTTCTATGCTAAACCCTAGTCTAAATTAATGAATGTGATATTTGTGGTTTTATGCCATAAGAGGCAAAATTGAAGGTTCAAAGGTGATCTTCCTAAATCAATGTCACGTGTAGTAATTGTTCAAATTTAGGAACATATAATCATGAATTTAACTAGAATCTATTTTATATGATAAATCTTGACATGTAAAGTTGAATTTGAACCTTTATGACTAATTATGATTATAATCACCTAGTAATGAAGAATGTGCTAGAAATACCTTGAAATCTAGGTATAGTGATGAGATTAAGAAGTAAATCTTGAAAGTAGGGCTTGTAGCCATCAATGTTAGGGTTTTGGGGGGTAAACCCAATATTATGTGATTTTGTTGTGTATTGCTTCTCTCTTACACATTTAGGCACGAATATGCTAGGAGATTCAAGTTCTCTCACATAGAATGATTTTAGGTTGATTTAGTAACCTAAAATGAATCAATGCATGTTAGATTAGAATAGCTTGGAGTTGTGATATATGATCCCCTCATGTGTAGCTTGACTTGGTAGGACATGACCAAGATAGGATAGCTTGGGATTGAGGATTTATACTCTCCTAAGGACATCTTGACTTAGCATTGTAGGATGCATGTTAAGGGTAGCATCAGTTAGGTGTGATCATGGTAGCCTAGGATTGAGGACTTATACTCTCCAAGGGGTAGCTTGAACTAACATTGTTACGATGCATTCATGGTAGCATGACTTGGTTTGGCCAAGACCATTTCATGGTAGCTTAAGGATTGAGGGCGTATACTCTCATAATGGTAGCTTAGGATTTAGGATTTACACTCTCCTAAGGGTATCTTGAATTTGCATTTTAAGATGCATTTCAAGAGTAGCTTTAGTTAGGTTAGTCATGGTATCTTGGGATTAAGGACTAATACTCTCCTAAGGATAGCTTAGGATTGATAATCATACTCTCCGAAGGATAGCTTTCATTTGTATCTTAGCATGCTTGTAAGGGTAGTATGACTTAGTTGGTCTAGGACTATTTCATAGTAGCTAGGATGGGACACTTGTACCTTTCCTAGAGTAGCTATGACTTGTATGTTAGTGTGTCTTCCAAGGTAGTTAGCTTAACTTAACATAGATATGTTAGTAAGACGATAGCATAGTCTAGCCTATTATGGGGTTATTCCTTGGTAGCATTGAATTGAGAAATAGTGTTTATTCATGGGTTGTGACTTACCTTCTACTAAAGAGAGAATTACCTTAATATCACAAATGGCAAATAGAAAAGACGGACAAGTCCCCAACTAGTGAGCATTCATGATAGTCTAAAGGGGTACTTAGTGTGGGTAGTAGTATGGGATGATATCCATACATTGCACAAGTATGACTTGAGTCTAGTTGTGAAGGATTCTATTATATAGTGTAAGTTTAGCTTGATTTGTTGTCATAGTTGCCTTCCAAGATATGATTGACTAAAGGTGATAGTTCCCTTGTCTACATGAAGTAAGCTAATAGTGACACCAAAGGAGGGTGAATATGACTAGGATGACTTCAAGGTATGCCTAGTGTGAAGGGTAGTATGGTGTGCCTTTCATGCATTGCACAAGTGTGCTTTGTGGTTCCTTAGAAGTATGGTACCCTTCTGGTAAAGAAGCATTACGACTTGACCATGCATATAGACTATGATTAAGATGACCAAAAAGGGAGACTTGGCTTAGGTGGTATTATGGGATGCTATTCATTCTTTGCACATGTATGATTTTGAGGTTACTTGAGAAAGGTGCTATTATGGTATAGATGACTAAGAGTCAATTATGTTTATATGATTATGACTTATCTCCTATGGTTATTAACTATGTCTTATGTTGACTTATGATTATATGATGCTTATGTTGGAGATTATGCTATGACTATGTTATTATCTCTTATGCTTATGTCTTATGTTGACTAACCATTTTTAGATGATCTTATGTTGTTATGCTAACTTTCATACTTGGTACATTTTGTACTAACGCATACTTTGCCTACATTCTAATCAAATGTAGGGTTTCGTAGATTGAGTTCCTTTGGAGGCTGCTTTTCTAAGGTGCAAGAAGAGTTGAAGATTTAGTGAGTCCTCAAAGCTTTGAGGACAAACCCATTATTTCCTTTATGTCATTTCTTTACGTTTTGGACTTTTATATGGGCTGCGTCCCAAGACTTTTATTCAAGAGTTTAATAGATGGTTTGAGACGAAAGTATAGTAAAGACTTCCGCTCCATTTTTTGAAAATGACTTCGATTGTAATAGTTTTAAATTTTCCAGTATTTTTCTATTACATATGTTTATGATGCTAAGGGCTTGTATGAGACCCCTTCGGGGTCAAGTACATCGTGTTTCATCTAGGGGGTACCCCTGGGTCGTAACAACTTGAGATCCAAGTACAAAAGTGTCTTCCGGAGAGCATCTCTTGTTAAAATAGACATAAGAAAGTCCATAAGTATTATTTTCAACCTCATACCAATCACACTTAAATAGAACAACCTTAAAATGACCGTGATAATCTAACTCAACAATATCAACTATTGTTCCATAATAAGTCAAATCTGCAGCAATCAGATTCTTATCCTTTGAGCTTGCAAAGCTTCTAGTTGAGGCAACAAGTGTAACACCACTATTTTGTGTTTTATGCTTTGCAGCACGCTGCCTAACATGGAATCTATATCCATTGATGAGATACCCAGAATATCTTTTTACAATAGAATTTGGTCCTCTAGACAATTGCTTTATCAAATCAAGCACATCCTCATGCAAAGCATGAGTTTCAAACCATTGAGAGAAGTTTTGACAATGATTCTTGGCCTTGCTTCAATTAGATCTTCGTGGCTGATTATTAACCTCTTGCTCATGCTCTCTACACAACATGTACTTTTTTTGTTAAAAGAATAAATAAAATAAGTTAAAAAATTAATTATACAAAAAGAATACTATATTCAAATTAAGGTACCTAATATATTCTTGAACCTCATGATAATTTCCCAATAAGTATGTATGTGCCTGACTTAGTGACTTGTTATCTAAAATGAATGGATCAATTTTCTTTGCTCCTAAAGGAACTCCTTTGTTAGGAAACAAACTCATAGTTTCTGCATCACTTGGGTCACATTCATCATTATTTTGGGCTCTTCTGTTAAATATGGTATGCACACCCCAATGCAGATATTTGGAGAATAAATTCATACAATCTATTCCCACTCGTGTCTATGCTATGCAACCTTCTAGATAACGTCTGTTGCGTATGTATGAGTTGAATGTACCCATTTCTCTTTCAGTGGAATACATCCATCGATTTTGAACTGGACCTCCTAATCTTACTTCATTCGCCAAATGAATAGGCAAATGAATCATTATATCAAAAAGTGAAGGAGGAAAAATTCGCTCCAACTGATTTATTGTTTCTATGATCTCTACTTCTAAGCAATCCAGTTCCTTCAATGTGATTACTTTTTAACACAAACGACAAAAGAAGGAACTACAACGATTCAAAGGAATAACCACATGATTAGGAAGAGTGATTTTAATTGGTATTGGAAGCAAGTAATGTAACATGAAATGAGCATCATGGGTTTTATAATTAGACAATTTTCTTTCATCAAAGTGCACACACCTAGATATATTGGAGGCACTACCATTAGGTAGCTTCGCAGTCTTTAAAACTCCACAATAAAATCATTTCTCTCCATTTCTCATTGAGAAATGCGTTTTTGCAAACTTTGTTCTCTTACTATCTTCTGAATTTTGTGGATGAAGGTTCTTTCGGATTCCCATATCTTTCAAATCATATCGGGCTTTTGCATGATCCTTTGTTTTGCCAGAAATATCCAAAAGAATTCCAAGTATGTTGTCAACTATGTTCTTCTCTATGTGCATTACATCAAGGTTGTGGCGTAACATGTTGTGCTGCCAATAAGGTAATTCAAAAATGATTGACCTTTTTTTCCATGGGCCATTATTTGATAACTTTCTCTTCTTTCCAAACACATTTTCAAAACCATGTAAGCTATTAAGCACATCAGTTCCCTTTAAGAAAGGTGGAGGAGGCTTGAATTCAATTTTTGTAACACTCCAGAAAATGCTAGGTTAAGCTAAAGCCTAAGCATGTAAGCTAATGTTGAGGTTCAAGGAGGTTAGTGAGTTAACGTCAAGATTCGAGTCATAAAATAAGTTCCCTAACTTCATAATAATGTCCTAGAGCCTATATGTCAGGGCAAGGCTCCTACAAGGACCCCCTAGGACCCTTGATGGGAGCCAATGGGCTGCTCTAAAAGCTGCCAAAAGCAGCATCATTCACGAAATGAATACCACGAGGCGTGGACTGACTCACTCCCCATAGATGGGAGTCGTGAGTCCAGCCTTTGCCTCCTCAAAGGTCTCCCAAAACTCCATGTTCCTTCCCCATTCCACGGACGTGCAATACGGTCTGTGGACCACCTCACACTGCGTGGAAAGGTGTCGTGAGTTGAGACTTAGTCTCCTCAGCAATACCTCGAACAACCCCTCTCTGAACCAAACCACGGACAGCCAAGATGGTCTATGGACCCATCCATGATCCGTGGTTAGGGGTTCGTGGATCGTGCCTGGGCAAGCTGTCTTGGTTCTACCTTAGTGGAGGTGTTTTGGTAAATTACTAATTCATTTCTTTAAGGGTAGGGACGGTTGTATTTAGTTGTTTTAAGTTTATTAGAGTATTTTTAAGTAGTAAACAAGTCTTTTTACTCTAATAACTCACAAACCCAAAATCAAAACGACTTTCCCCCAAGAACTTTCTCTCTCAAAACTCTATTGAAGAACATAGAAGAAGCTCAAGATTAGGGTTCAAGCTCCAAGATTTTCAGTCAAATTTTATGGGAAAACATCAATCAAGGTATGGGAACCTTGGTTCATGGAATACATTCCTCCATGAAGCCCTCTCAACTCAATTTCAAAAATGGGTTTTATTGTTCAAAAACTAGGGTTTTCTTTCTAGTCATGGATTTTTCCTCAAAACGTTTTCATTATGTTATTTGATGTATATTATGGATGATTTGACATTTTAATGGTGATTTTATAGTAAAACTCCCCACGAACCCATGAATTACCCCATGACCCCACTTTCATGAATTTCAATGAAGGTATTGATGCAAGGTGATTTCTACTATGTATTGTGGTTATGTTAATTTGGTTATGAAACCTTGCCTTAATCATTATGATGATAGTATATCCTAAATGTAAGTGTGAGACTTGGTTCATGACCTTGGAAGGGGTAAATTGTGAAGGATTGTTCATGGTAGTTGATAGTTATTGATGAACTTATGAACTCATTTGAAAGGTCAGAATCCTATGACTATTGTGTGAATTGAGGTGTTGTTGGAAGATTAATTTCCCCCTATCCTTACACATTTTTATGTATAAATTGTCTAGGATGATATTGATGTTGTTGTGTTGATTGAAGGGCTAGTTCTTATGAAAACACTATGAATAATGAGGTGAAAGTTACTCACCCTAAAATGATGATTATAAGGTGAAAGGAAGTTCTCACTTAAATGAATCTATGAGCTATTTAGTGAGTTGTATTGAACGAAGGGTAAAGTATGCCTTCACACATGTAGATACAATTCCATACTAATTATGTACAATTTGGAAATAATTCTTAGTACCGAGTGGATATGGAAAATGAGGAAAAGGCCCATCCGCTAATGCAATAGGTTGGGTCAGCTATAGTAAACTCATGATATGGAAGCTCCTCCGCTAATGCAAATAGGTTGGGATTCTAGTAGCAATTTACCTATCCCATAACTATGTGCCAAATATAGGACTTAGCTAATGGATCCACTTAGAAGCTAAATATGATTAGTTCTACCTTCGACAAATAAGAACGCCTTCTTTTGGTGTGGGGTTATATGATACCGGATTCCATGTAGCTCACTTGGTCTATGTCGGTTATGGCTAATATTCCCTAATAACAATAAGATAATGAATATGATAGGAACTATACTATGACTTCTTAATGGGTTTACTTGGTAGGAGTGGGGGTATGGTACTTCAATTTTACATTGCACAAGGAGACTGATTAGGATGTTGTGGAATGGTTACCTTATGGTATGATAAGATATGAATAGATGAATTTCCTTATATTTAGTTCATGTACTTTTATAATTCCTCATTTATGACTATAAATTATGGTAAGTTTGAAGGTTGGGGTAATGAATATGTGGCTTCAAGGAATGCTTAGTAAGGTTGGTATTACGGGATGGCAACCATACATTGCACAAGTGTTCTTAGAAGTTGCTAAGGTATTGATATTACTATGTTATGAGTGTATTGTGACTATAACTTGTCTTCTATGTTTGAAAATGCATATTGGCTTTCCAAACTTGATAATGGCATACTGCCAAGAAAAATGTCCTATTTAGTATATTTAAAGGTTATTATTCATGTTTCCATACTTAATAAATATTTTTGCTAACCCTGTCTTTTCTACATCATATGAGTATAGGTCTCGGACGTTGATTCATTACTTCCTTCTTTAAAGTAAAGCTTGGGTCAACTATTCCCTAAGTTTTGGTGCGTCCTCCAGTTTGATGACAAGGTGTTTATTTCAGTCTTAGTTTTAGTCGTACTCTATTATGTTAAGTCTTTCATTGATGTAAAGGGTTAAGTCCCTAATTTTGTACTCTTATGTTTAGATGGTTTTTAATGAGACAAGTCTAGTATTTCAACAACTCTTTATATATGAAATTTGAGGTTTGGCTTTTGTTTAGAAAAGTTTTAATTTTCCGCATTATTTATTATGACATTATGTGTATGATTATGATAAGGGCTTGTATGCGACCCCTTCGGGGTCAACTACGCCATGTTACGTTTAAGGGGTAACCCCAGGGTCGTGACAAACTTTGTATCAAAGCATAAGGGTTTGGGAATAATATTTAGGATTGATGTCTCATGAAACCACGTCTAATAGAGTCTTGTTCATGAGTGTGAAGCGCGCCACACTTATGAGTGAGAGGCTATAGGATGTTTAGGAATATTTCCCTTCTTTCATCACTCTCTATTCATGCTTGAAATCTTAGACCTATGATCTCCTTCTAATATATTTCTTACGATTGTAGGAAATGAATACAAGGAGAGGTAATCCAAGAAGAGGGCAAGAGGAGAATGTCAATGAGGAGAATCCTCCCCAAACTCCTCTGAATCCTCAAGTGCCTGATGAAGCGGGAGCTATGACTAATGTGGAGTTTAGGACGGCTCTACAGACCCTTACTCAGGCTTTGACGGATCAAGTCACTAGGGATGCAAGAGTTCAACCGAATTCAAATGCTATCACAACCGCTTCCAGGATTAGGGATTTCACCAGAATGAATCCCCCTACCTTCTATGGCTCCAAAGTGGATGAGGATCCACAAGGCTTTCTAGATGAAGTGTTGAAGGTGGTTGATGCTATGGGAGTGACTAATCTGGAGAAGGAGGAATTGGTCGCCTACCAGTTAAAGGACGTAGCTTAAGTTTGGTATGAAAAGTGGAAAGGGGAGAAAACTATGAGAGAGGGCCCGATTGATTGGCAAGCATTCAAGTCGGCTTTCCTTGATAGGTTTTTCCCACTAGAATTGAGGGAGAGGAAGATGCAGGAATTCATCAACCTTCACCAAGGAGGTATGAGTGTGAAAGAATATGGCCTTAAGTTCACGCAATTGTCTAAGCATGCTCCAAACTTCGTGGCAGACTCAAGGGCCAAGATGAATAAATATGTTATGGGGATATCTGCCTTGGTGGTAAACGAGTGTCATTCGGCAATGCTTATTCCAAGCATGAACATTTCACGCATTATGGTTCATGCCGAACAAATTGAGGAAGCAAAGCTCAGGTAGGCTGGTAGAGAATTGAAGAGGACAAGAGTAGATGATAGCAATTAGTCTAAAGGCAGATTTGAGGTTCAAGGCAGACCAAAGTTTAAGAAAAGGTTTTCTAATCAAGGTACCACTAACACTTCTAATGACAATAAATAAAGGGTGCCTACTCCTAAGCCATAGGGTGGTAGTGGAGGTGGTTCTATGTCAAGAGGCCGACTTGTGCAAAATGTGGTAAGAAGCATGAAGGTAAATGTATTGTCAGTATGGATGTGTGCTATGGATGTGGAAAGGGTGGGCATCAACTGAAAGATCCCAACCCGTTCGGCCAAGGAAAGAAAGGGTAATCAATTCCCCCCAAGTGGTTCTAATCTGGATGCTCCGAAGAAGAGTCACTTTTATACTCTCCAGTCCTGAAGTGATCAAGAGGGATCCCCGGAGGTTGTCACTGGTATGTTACAAGTATTTTCCATTGATATTTATGATTTTTTAGATCTTGGTGCTACTTTATCTTTTGTTACACCTTTGGTAGCTATGAAATTTGATGTACTCCCCGAAACTCTAATAGAACTTTTTTTAGTGTCCACCCCAGTTGGTGACTCAGTTGTTGCAAAAAGAGTCTATAGAAATTGTCCCATTTCTTTATCTCATAGAGTCACTCGGGTTGATTTGATAGAGTTAGATATGTTAGATTTTTATGTCATCTTGGGGATGGATTGGTTGCATGCTTGTTTTGTTTCCATTGATTGTAGAACTCGGGTAGTGAAGTTTTAGTTTCCTGATGATCCCATTTTTGAATGGAAATGGGGAAATTCAGTTCCTAGAGGTCAATTCATTTCGTGTCTAAAGGCTTGTTAAATGATTTCTAAGGGTTGTATCTACCATATTGTAAGGGTTAAGGACGTTGAGTCTGAGACTCCTCCTTTAGAGTCGATCACCATAGTGAGGGAGTTTCCTGAGGTTTGTCCTGATGACTTGCCCGGTATTCCTCCAAAATAGGAAATAGACTTCGGCATTGATCTTATACCAGATAAAAAACCCATATCTATTCCTCCTTACTTGATGTCCCCGGCTGAGTTGAAAGAGTTTAAAGCACAACTCAAGGATTTGCTAGATAAGGGTGTTATTCGACTAAGCATATCTCCATGGGGTGCACCGGTCTTATTTGTGAAAAAGAAGGATAGGTCCCTTAGGATGTGCATTGATTATCGCCAGCTAAACAAGGTCACTATAGAGAATAAATACCCGCTCCATAGATTTGATGATTTATTTCACCAACTCCAATGGGTGAGTTATTTTCCGAAGATTGACTTACGTTTGGGCTATCACCAACTTAAGGTAAGAGTTGTTGATATTCCTAAAACAGCCTTTCGAACTAGGTATGGTCACTTTGAATTCTTAGTGATGTCTTTTGGTCTAACTAATGCTCCAACAACTTTTATGGATCTTATGAATGGGGTGTTTAGACAATATCTTGATTTATTTTTGATAATTTTTATTGATGATATTTTGATCTATTCTAAGAGTGAGAGTGATCACATGGAACATTTGAGGATAGTTTTGCAAGTCCTTAAAGACCAACAATTGTATGCTAAGTTTAGCAAGTTAGAGTTTTGGCTAAGGTCGGTTGCTTTCCTCGTCATATAGTATCACGCCTGGGTATAGAGGTTGATCCTAAAAAGACCGATGCGGTTAAGAATTGGCCTAGACCTCTAAGTCCCATTGATATACAAAGCTTTTTGTGCTTGGTCGGGTATTATAGAAGATTCGTTGAAGGCTTCTCATCTATTGCTTATCCGTTAAAAGCCCTAACTAAAAATAAATCCAAATTTGAGTGGTCTAAGGCTTGTAAGAAGAGTTTCCAGGAGTTAAAGGATAGACTCACCACCTCTCCGGTGTTTACCTTACCGAAGGGAACTGATGGGTTTGTAGTATATTGCGATGCTTCCCGAGTGGGTTTGGGATGTGTTCTTATGCAACATGGCAATGTGATTGCCTATGCTTCGAGGCAACTCAAAGTACATGAAAAGATTGGCGGCGGTAGTTTTTGCCTTGAAAATTTGGAGGCACTATTTATATGGGGTCCATGTTGATGTGTTCACTGACCACAAGAGTCTCTAATATGTATTTAGTCAGAGAGATTTAAATCTCCGACAGAGGAGGTGGTTGGAACATTTAAAACATTATGATATGAGTGTCCTTTACCACCACGGAAAAGCTAATGTAGTTGTGATTCCCTGAGTCGAATGACTATGGGTAGTGTGACTTATATAGAAGATGAGAAGAAGGATCTAGTTCGCGAGGTGCATAGGTTGGCTTGTTTAGGTGTCCAACTCGTAAATTCCTCGAATGGTGGATTCATGGTTCACCATAGTTCCAAATCATCCGTTGTGGTTGATGTGAAGTCTAAGCAACATCTTGATCCTATTCTGAAGGAGTTGAAAGAATCGATTCTCAACAAGTCCGTTGAGGCTTTCCCCCAAGGGGGAGATGGGGTGCTTAGGTACCAAGGTAGATTGTGTTTTCCAGATGTTGATGGCTTGAGAGATCATATTCTAGAAGAGGAGAATGGTTCGTGATATTATATTCATCCGGGAGCCACCAAGATGTATCGTGATCTGCGAGAGGTCTATTGGTGGAATGACATAAAGAAGGATATAGCAGGCTTTGTAGCTAAACGTCCAAACTGTCTGCAAGTCAAAGCCGAACACCAAAAACCAGGGATTTTGTTACAAGACATAGATCTTCCCACTTTGAAGTGGGAAGAGGTGAACATGAACTTTGTTGTTGGATTGCCTCGTACTCGAAGCTAACATGACTCTATTTGGGTCATTGTTGATAGGATGATGAAGTCAGCCCATTTTCTTCCTGTTAATATTTCCTTCTTGATAGAAGACTATGCTAAGTTATACATCAAGGAAATAGTGAAGTGACATGGGGTTCCTTTGTCCATCGTATCGGATCGGGGTACTCAATTTACTTCACATTTTTTGAAAGCATTCCAAAGAGGGCTTGGTACCAATTGAAACCTTAAAGGATATATTGAGGGTGTGTGTGATTGATTTCAAGGGAAATTGGGACGATCATCTTCCATTGATTAAATTTGCCTACAACAATAGTTACCACTCAAGCATTGCCATGGCTCCGTTTGAAGCACTTTATGGTAGGAGGTGTAGATCTCATGTGGGTTGGCTTGAAGTAGGTGAGCTTGCTCTAATTGGTCCCGATCTAGCTTATAATGCCATTGAAAATGTTCTACTCATTAGAGAGAGGTTGAAGACGGCTCAAAGTCAGCAAAACTCCTATGCCGACAATAGAAGAAGGGATCTTGAATTCAAGATTGGTGATTGGGTCTACTTAATAATCTCACCTATGAAGGGTGTGATGAGGTTTGGCAAGAAGGGGAAACGTAGTCCTCGATATGTGGGGCCATACCAAATCTTGACATGTGGGAAAGGTTGCATAGGAATTAGACTTACCTAGTGATTTGGCTCCGGTTCACCCAGTGTTCCATGTCTCCATGCTCAAGAAGTGCATTGGTGATCCGGTATCCATCCTTCCCTTAGACGGTTTAGGAGTTGATGAAAATCTTTCCTATGAAGAAGTTCCGGTTGAGATTTTAGACCGACAAGTTAAGAAGTTAAGGAACAAAGAGATAGTTTTTGTTAAAGTCTTATGGAGGAATCCCTTAGTTGAGGATTCTACTTGGGAGGCCAAGGACGATATGAAGTCCCGCTATCCTTATCTTTTTCCTTCTACTCCTACCCCTACTGGAGGTAATTAGTTCTTGAGTTGGTGTTTTGGAATAATTGTATTATGAGTTTTCTTTATGATTTTCTTATATGTGCATGTTCTTGTCAGAATTTATGTTTAGCAAGTATTGAGTTTTCATGATTTATGTAATCCTCATGTGGGGCTGCACTTTAGTATAATGGTTGCATATTTAACTTCGTGAGGTGAACTAATGAAGATGTGTGCTATACTTTTTATGATATGGCTAAATGACTCTTTACTGATTGATTATGTTGAGCTTGTTGCATGGAGAAGGTAGTTCCTCCTAATATGATATGAAATGATAATGTTGTGTGCATAGTGGGTTGTAGATGTAGTTCCTACCTCTTTGTGATTGCATTGATTATGTATTGAGGTGGAGTGATGTTTCTCTTATGTTTTGTGCATTGTTAAGATGGCATTATGTTGGGTTGCTAGTCTTGAGTCGTTAACCCCCTTAATGTGTTTTAAAGTGTCATTTGAGGACGAATGTTCCTAAGGGGGAGATAATGTAACACTCCAGAAAATGCTCGGTTAATCTAGAGCCTAAGCATGTGAGCTAATGTTGAGGTTCAAGGAGGTTAGTGAGTTAACGTTAAGATTCGATATGTAAAATAAGTTCCCTAACTTGATACTAAGGTCCTAGAGCCTATACGTCAGGGCAAGGTTCCCACAAGGACCCTCCAAGGGACCTTGATGAGAGCCAAGGGGCTGCTCTAAAAGCTGCCAAAAGCAGCATCATTCACCAAATGAGGACCACAAGGCGTGGACTGACTCACGCCCTGTAGATGCGAGTCGTGAGTCCAGACTTAACCTCCTCAAAGGTCCCCCAAAACTCCATTTTCCATCCCCATTCCACGGACGTACAGTACGTTCCATGGACCAGCTCACAATCCGTGGAAAGGTCTCGTGAGTTGAGACTTATTCTCCCTTCCAAGACCTCGAAGAACTCCTCTCTGAACCAAACCACGGAAAGCCAGGACGGTACGTGGACCCATCCATGCTCCGCGGTTTGGGGTTCGTGGATCGTGCCTGGGCAAGCTATCTTGCTTCGGCCTCAGAGGGGGTGTTTTGGTAAATTACTAATATATTTGTTTAAGGGTAGGTACGGTTGTATTTAGTTATTTTAAGTTTATTAAAGTATTTTTAAGTAATAAACAAGTCTTTTAACTCTCATAACTCACAAACTCAAAATCAAACCCACTTTCCCCCAAGAACTTTCTCTGTCTAAACCCCATTGAAGAACATAGAAGAAGCTCAAGATTAGGGTTCAAGCTCCAAGATTTCACTCAAATTTCGTGGGAAAACATCAATCAAGGTATGGGAACCTTTATTCATGGAATACTTTCCTCCATGAAGCGCTCTCAACTCAATTTTGAAAATGGGTTTTATTGTTCAAAAACTAGGGTTTTCATTCTAGTCATGGGTTCTTCCTAAAAACGTTTTCAGTATGTTATTTGATGTATATTATAGATGATTTGATTTTTTAATGGTGGTTTTATAGTAAAACTACACATGAACCCATGAACTACCCCATGACCCCAATTTCATGAATTTCAATGAAGGTATTGATGCAAGGTGATTTCTACTATGTATTGTGGTTATGTTAATTTGGTTATGAAACCTTGCCTTATTCGTGTTGATGATAGTATATCCTAAATGTAAGTGTGAGACTTGGTTCATGACCTTGCAGGGGTAAATTGTGAAGGATTATTCATGGTTTTTGATAGCTATTGATGAACTTATGAACTCATTTGAAAGGTGAGAATCCTATGACTATTGTGTGAATTGAGGTATTGTTGGAAGACTAATTTCCCATATCCTTACACACGTTTATGTATAAATTGTCTAGGATGATGTTGATGTTGTTGTGTTGATTGAACAGCTAGTTCTTATGAAAACACTATGAATAATGAGGTGAAAGTTACTCACCCTAAAATGATGATTCTAAGGTGAAAGGTAGTTCTCACTTAAATGAATCTATGAGCTATTTAGTGAGGTGTATTGAACGAAAGGTAAAGTATGCCTTCACACATGTAGATACAATTCCATACTAATTGTTTATAATTGGGAAATAATTCTTAATACCTAGTGGATATGGACAATGAGGAAAAGGCCCATCCGCTAATGCAATAGATTGGGTCATCTATAGTAAACTCATGAGATGGAAAATTCTCCCCTAATGCAATAAGTTGGGTTTCTAGTAGCAATCTCCCTATCCCATAACTATGTGACAAACATAGGACTTAGCTACTGGATCCACTTACAAGCTAAATATGATTAGTTCTACCTTCCGCAAGTAAGAACGCCTTCTTTCGGTGTGGGGTTATATGACACCGGATTCCATGTAGCTCACCTGGTCTATGTCGGTTATGACTAATATTCCCTAATAACAATAAGATAAAGAATATGATAGGAACTATACTATGGTAGGAGTGAGGGTATGGGACTTCACTTTTACATTGCATAAGGAGACTTATTAGGATGTTGTGGAATTGTTTCCTTATGGTATGATAAGATATGAATAGATGACTTTCCTGATGTTTAGTTCATGTACTTGTATAATTCCTCATTTATGACTATGGATTATGGTAAGCTTGAAGGTTATTGTAATGAATTTGTGACTTCAAGGAATGCTTAGTAAGGTTGGTATGAAGGGATGCCAACCACACATTGCACAAGTGTTCTTAGAGGTTGCTAAGGTATTGATATTACTATATTATGAGTGTATTGTTACTATAGCTTGTCTTCTTTGTTTGAAAATGCATAGTGGCTTTCCGATGTTGATAAATGCATACTTCCAAGAAAAATGTCCTATTTAGCTTATTTAAAGGTTTTTAAGCATGTTTACATACTTGGTACATATTTGTGCTAACCCCTTATTTTCTACATACAACGAGTATAGGTCCCGGACGTTGTTTCATTACTTCCTTCTTCAAAGTAAAGCTTGGGTCGACTATTCCCTAAGTTTTGGTGAGTCCTCCAATTCGAGAACCAGGTGTTTATTTCAATATTAGTTTTAGTCGTACTTTATTATGTTAAGTCTTTCATTGATGTAAAGGTTTAACTCCCTAATTTCGTACTCTTATGTTTAGATGGTTTTTAATGAGACAAGTCTAGTATTTCCACAACTCTTTATATATGAAATTTGAAGTTTGGCTTCTGTTTAGAAATTTTTTAATTTTCTGCATTATTTCTTATGACATTATGTATATGATTATGCTAAGGGCTTGTATGCAACCCCTTCGGGGTCAACTAAGCCATGTTACGTTTAGGGAGTTGCCCCGGGTCGTGACAATTTTTCCATTGAAAGATCTTTTGTTAGATCTCCATGGATGATCCATGGGTAGAAAAATGTGATTATCCATATAACACATTTTCCAACTATGTTTAAGATAGCGAGAATTAGTGTCATAGTTACAACAAGGTCAAGCAAACTCATGGTTCGAAATCGATTGAACCCATCACTTGACAAGCCAAGTCTCACGTTGCGACAATCTAGTGCGAAATCTGGATGCAACCTATCAAAATCATTCCATGCTAGACCCTCAGCGGGATGCCGTAACTTTCCATCTTTAGAACGCTCCTCATTATGCCACCTCAAAAAATCTGCCGTCTTTGAGCACATAAATAACCTTTTGAGTCTAGGAATTAATGGAAAGTGTTTCAAGTCTTTGCTGAAACTCGATGTTGTTTTTTTAGGGCCCAAGCTCACTATCAACGTCAGGAGATTTCATATATCGTGAAGCTCAACAAATATGACAAAATTCATCATCCGTATGATCATTCCTGAACAATATGCAATCATTGGGATATGTATCAATTTTCTCATAATCAAGACCGATATTCTTAACCCATAGACTTGGTTTTATTGTAAGATGGAGGAATGTTCAACTCGGGCATCGCCTCTTTTCATAACTCTAAAAGAGAAGTGAATGATTCATTGCTCCATCAATGTAGACACTTCAAAAAATATACATGAAGTATGAATGATAATTTAGAAAATCCTGTACAACCAGGATATAATTCTTGGCTTGCCCTTTCAACAAAGTATAGATTTTCTTGGCATCTTCATTTTGACCATCATAAACTCCTTCAACCTATGCAACATCTCTAAATTGATCATTCAACAACCCATCAATATCATCACGTGAGTAATCCATATCATCGTAAACATTCAACTTGATATCTCATTCCCCATGATTGATCCATCTAGTATAGCCTTTAACAAATCCATAGCATATTAGATGATCATACACTAGATTCCTTCGAGTCCAGCGAATATTACAACATTTTGCACATGGACACTAAATTTCTTCTCCTTGAGGATCTCCATAAGAGTAAGCAAAATATAGTAATGATTCAACGCCATCAATATACTCTTTGCTATACCTTGCTAAATTCATCAAATCCTTGGATGGGATATTTGAATTCCTAGAAGAAGATATCAATATTTAATCTTTCAGTATCAATCATTAATTCATTACCTACTTCACAAATAAGTTTTAAAAGTCACGAGTAAGTTATCAGAATCATGTGTTATGAGATGATAAAAGTTTCTTACCTAGTCATGGCACTTGTGCTATGCCACATCAAACCTTGAATCCTCCACAAATGTTTTTTAATGTTGATTATACTACCAAGGAAACATAAGTAAAATTAATAGGATAGACACTATTAAGAAAGAAAGTAAATAAATGGAATGCAAATGATTAAAAGTTAAAATTTTGTGAGTGAATTTAAATACACATCACCAAATTCGTTTTCCACGGTTGACATAGGAAACTCATCAGTTATACACTTTAGTGAAATGAATGCTTAAAACTTGTTTCAATTTACTTAATTCTGTAACTCATGCTACTTTCGTTTATTTAATTTACTTCCAAGTGTTATCTAACCACATAAAATTAACAAACTTATTCAAATAGAAGATTTAGCAAAATAAAAAAAGGTTGACAATCAAACCATCCTAAGAATTGTAAGAATCATTGGGAATTCAACATATTCAAGAAAAATAGAACATAGTCCTACGAATTGTCAAGGTTTAGCTGAGTTTCACCGTCTCTCTAACTCTAAGGTATTTAACTAAACTAATCAAGATTAAGAAATTCTTTTCAGAAGAAGGTTCAAGTGGAAACAACACTTTAAAGAAGTTCAATCACTTTATTTAGAAGACCAAAAGTACAATATAGTCTGAAAATCTTTTAGATTTTTTAAAACTAAGTCCAAAATTTGAAAATCTCATTCTTGTGCACATCCAATTAGAGAACTATCAAACATCTACTACCATGTTTAAACATTCAAGCAAACATTCCAATGATTCAATAATAGATAGTCGATCACACCAAAAAGCTTAAAGTTTCGTAGAGTTTATTCATTCTAAGTTATCCCTAACCTGAAGCAAGATTATCTATATTCTTGGATCCTAAAGGGTGAAATATTACTTATAGAAGGACTGTGAATAAGAAGAAGTTGTGAACTTTTTCAAGTTTCTAGAAGTGTTCAGGAGCATCATAGGAAAGTTTACTCTTCAATAGAGAGCTATAGGTTTTTCCTTCTCATTGTTTTCTTCTTTCTCTTTATTCATTTATTCCTTCTGTCTATTTCATTTTATATGGTGTTAGTTCGGCAAACGTTTAAAAAAGATTTTTTTTTGAGAAATATCAATAGTTTGAGGTCTAATTATCAAACATACTATTAGTTTGGACAATTACCAATGTATCAACAACCTATGAAAGTCGCTTTGTATTAGTAATACAACAATTTTTGAAATTTGTTGTCTTAGTAATACAACAGATTCCAAATTTGTATTAGTGACACAACATTTTTTGAAATTTTCTCTATATCATTGATACAAAAACAAATACAAAGTGAATTGTTGTATTAGTGATACAGAACGGATTTCAGAAACTCTTGTATCACTAATACATAGAAAATTTCAGAACTGTTGTATCAGTGATACATGATATTTTAGAAACTCTCACTATGTTAGGTTATCGTTTTATAACTCTCACCATGTTTAATAAATATAGTGTACAAGTTTATCTGGTTAGGAAATTAGTACACCAAAACTATCCTTAAAACTTGTGGCCTTAAACATATCCGAACAATTGTATAGCTATAAGAACATGTTAGTAAGGATAAGATGGGAAAAATGTTGTGTCCTTACCCAATAAGAAGCAGTAAAACCAGCTACACCACAAACCGAATAAATGGCATATCAACCAGAATAGTCAGTAATACAATTAACAGACAACAAACCATTAGATGACCAAATAGTGTATGCAATACATGAATGACTTATCCACCATAATAGTCAATAAAGCCTAAATTTTATGACATCTTTTTCACTACAGATACAACAACAAGATACCACAACATAGTTGCAAGTCGTACATTATATTATTTTACTTCACAGAGCACTGCAAGAAA
Organism: Solanum piurae; assembly: GCA_029582685.1. Taxonomy (NCBI): domain Eukaryota; kingdom Viridiplantae; phylum Streptophyta; class Magnoliopsida; order Solanales; family Solanaceae; genus Solanum; species Solanum piurae. The sequence continues at coordinate 41,980 of JAJOOO010006863.1, read as the reverse complement.
TTCTCAAGTAAAGCTCCTGTGATAATCAACCCATTTATACTTATTTAGTGATTAAGGCTACATACATATATCCATCATCCTAACCTTTTAACAAAAATTATTTTAGCAAATAAGAGTAGTAAAATGGAAACAGAACTTAAGAGTAATCGATTTCCATAAGAGGTTGTTTCATAATCAACAAAGTCTAAACTTCCAGGAGACACTTCCTAATATCTTTATCCTTACTGACCTGCACCCTATTTTCATTTTCATAATTTAGAACTGTATTGGTGATCCAGTATCCATCATTCCTTTAGAAGGTTTGGGAGTTGATGAGAGTCTCTCTTATGAAGAGATTTTAGTAGAGATTTTAGACCAACAAGTTGAGAGGTTAAGAAACAAGGAATTATCTTTTGTAAAGGTTTTATGGACGAATCACTTAGTTGAGGGTGCTACATGGGAGGCTGAGGCTGATATGAAGTCTCGCTATCCTCATCTTTTTCCTTCTATTCCTATTCAAGCTTGAGGTGAGTAGTTCATCTTGAGGTCCTAGTTTTCGGAGTCATGTGTGCTATATTTGTTCTTCATGATTTCCTTATGATTATGCATGTTCTAGAAAAAATTCATGTTTAGTGACAAATGAGTTGTTTACATTATTTATGTGTTCCTCATGTTATTGTGCATTTCGGTATGATGTTGCATATTTGACTTCATGAGATGAGTTGATGAACATGCTATATTATGTTTAATGAGATGTGATATTGGCTCCATAATGTTGTGTTGAGCATGCTTTTGTTGGAGAAGGTAGTTCATCCTATGAACATGAGAAATGTTGAATTTCATGCATATTGGGTTGATAGATGTAGTTCCTACTTTCTTTTTGTTGCATTGACCATGTTGTGATGGAATTGAAGTTTCCTCATTTATGTGGTGTATTATTTTGATATTTCATGTTTGTTGGGCTGTTAGTTTTGAGTCTTTAATTTCGTAAGATTTGTAAATTTGGACGGAGTGCCTTTGTCCATTATTTTCGATCATGGTACCCAATTCACTTCTAAGTTTTGGAAATCATTCCAAAAGGGTCTTGGTACACGTGTTAAGCTTAGAATGACCTTTCATCCCCAAACCGATAGGCAAGCGGAGCGTACTATCCAAACATTGGAAGACATGTTAAGAGCTTGTTTGATTGATTTTAAGGGTAATTGGTATTACTATTTGCCATTGATTGAGTTTTCTTATAATAATTGTGATCACTCGAGTATAGATATGGCTCCATTTGTGTCCAGATATGGTAGGGGGATGTATATCTCATATAGCATGGTTTGAGGTGGGTGAAATTTCCCTAATGGGATCCGAATTGGTACATCAGGCCATAGAGAAAGTCTGAATTATAAAAGACACGCTAAAAATGACTCAAAGTCGGAAAAAGTCATATGCTGATATGAGAAGAAGGGACCTTGAGTTTGACGTTTATGATTCGATTTACTTGAAAATATCATCCATGAAGGGTTTAATGAGGTTTGGTAAGAAGGGTAAGATTAGTCCCCCGTATATGGCCCATATCAGATTTTGAGGTGTGTTGGTAAGGTTGCTTATGAGTTAGATTTGCCAAATCAGTTGGCATCAGTGCATCGGGTTTTCCATGTCTCTATGTTGAAAAAATGTGTTGGTGATCCGACATCCATAGTTTCCTTAGAATGTTTGGGAGTTATGGAGATTATTTCTTATGAGGAAATTCCAGTTGAGATTCTAGACCGACAAGTCAAGAAGTTGAGAAAAAAAGACATAGCTTCCGTGAAAGTGTTGTGGAGAAATCAGTTAGTTCAGGTTTCTACTTGCGATACCGAGGCCAATAAGATGTCCTCATATCCTCATCTATTTCCTTCTACTCTTATTCTAGCTTGAGGTAATGAGTTCCTCATGGTTTGTGCTTTGTTTCAGAGTCATGTGTTTTACGTATTTCCATGATTTCCTTACGATGCATAATTTATGAAAAATTGATGTTTTGAGAAAATGAGTCAATTGGATTGATTTCTATATGCTTATGTGGACATGAGTATGAATTCATGTAGACTACTTGATATGATTATATGAGACTATTTTTAGCTTGGAGTTAAGTTTCCTCCTCCGATATATTCATTTAAGTATGTTGTAAGCATTGAGTTGATGTTTCCTCCTCGCATATGTGCATTGCATTCATGATGGGCTGTTAAATTTAGTTTCACCCATTTTATGATATTTTGATAATGTCCTAGCTTGGAGTCGATAGTTCCTCCTTGGTTTTATGCATTGCATTTTATGGTGGGTTGTTAGTTCCTCTCCTACTCTTTTAGTACTAGCTTGAATTTCATTCAATGACGAATGATCCTAAGAGGGAGTTATTGTAACACCCCAAATATGAAAAAGAGTAAGAAGCACTTTTAGTGAGTTGTAGGTGCCAACCCACGAGGGCCACCTACGGCCTATAGTTTGGACCACAGATAGTAGGTGTGGTCCGTGGAAGGCTCCCCAAAAGCAGATCCTAAAGGCTAGAGCCTACGGCCTTACCAAAGGACCGTTCGTAGGACCACGATCCGTGGTTGGGTCCCATGGTTTGATGGTCAAGGGGTCACTTTCTGACCACCATCGATGGCCGTACTAAACAGTTCGTCGTCTTGACCACGGTCCGTCGTCAGTGGCCATCTGTGGGCAGCTGGTAGTTACCTTTTGGGGCAGTTGTGTCTTTTCCTAATGAATAAAATCCTATACTACGTCGTTATACCCTTCATTAAGACCCCTATATAAGTGTTTTCAACTCCTAAATTTGCTCATTCAAGTTATTCTCCCAAAATCATAAAAGAAGATCAATTCTCCTCTCCAAAATATTTCTCTCTAGATACTTAAAGAAGAAGAAGGATTCAACCTAGGGTTTCATATCAACTCTCGATTCCTCCATTGAAGATTAGCATTTGGCATCACAGTATGATAGTTTTCATTCATGGATTCCTTCCATTCATATAGTTCCAAAATTCCTCTATTTCAAAGTTAGAATTCCCCAATTGAGTTAGGGTTTTCTTCAATTATCATGGGTTCTTTTCATTGTTGATTTAAATGATTGAATTATGATCTCTTCTGCATGAATAGATGAAATACTATGATTTTGTGATGATTTCCCCCATGAACCCATGTAATCCCCATGTTTTCAATGTATGTGTCATGGCCTAGGGGTATACCCTAGATGTAACATGACACATAGAACCCCGAAGGACTCCATGTAAGCCACTTGCATATCATAACATAAGATAATAGAAAAGTGCGGAAATTTTAAAACATTTTCCATACAATCAATGTCTTTATAAAAGAACAATGGAAGTCTTATTACACTTGTCTCAAACAAACTAAAACAACTTTGAATAACTCTTGGGACACAACTCATACAATAATCTCAAAATATAAAAGAAATACATAAAGGAAAGGTGATCAAATCTTAGATGCAATCAGGACTCACCAAGTGTTCAATCCTTGCTATCCTATGAACCTATCCTTGGAGGAGGTACACAACATAACCGAACCCTACATTTGATGAGAATGTAGGCAAGAGTATGCATTAGTACAAAAGTACTAAATATGGTAGCTAGCATAACATCATAAGAGCATAACATAACGGTTAGTCAACATAAATCATATGCCATAATCATACGAGATGCTTTATAAAACATAAACTATAAGCATAGGAGACAACACCATAGTCATAGGCACAATCTCCAATAGAAGAATCATATAAGAATTTGTCAACCCTTAGTCCTTCATATCATAAAAGAACTACTTCTGAAGTAACCTCAAAGCATACTTGTGTAATGCATGGATGAGACCTCATAATCCCGCCCTCACTAAGTACCACTTTTAGGTCATCCTAATCATACTTACCATCTTTGGATCTCATCCTTATCTTTCTTCTCATAGACAAGGGAATCTTCATCTTTAGTCCAACATATTATGAAAGGAAACTATAGAAACAATCCAAGCTAAGCATAAATCATATAGGAAAACCTCATATTAGAACATACTTAAAATACTTCCTTGAAGTAATCTAGTTCCATCATAAACATGCTATTTTAATTATGGACTAGTCCCTCTTTAGCTAATCTTGTTATTCATGGAAGAGTACTTCTTTTACTAGTCTATGACAAGTCATTACTCATGAATGGTTATAATTTACCTATTCAAGGCTACCAAGGAAACCACTACCTTATGCTAGACCAAGCTACCATGGAAAGCACCTTATTATGCAAGTCCAAGCTACTCAAGGAAAGGTACTATTACTCAATCCAAGCTAAGCATACTACACATAAGAGACATACTTCATAAGTGGCTTAAAGTTATACTTGTGCAATGCATGAATAAGACCCCATAATCCTACCCATGTTAAGTACCACTTTAGGCTATCATACATCAATGATTACTATTTATTATTTTTAGACTACCAAGGAATAGCACCCTATTAGGCTAGACCAAGCTATCTAGACCAAGCTACCAAAGGAAAGCATACTATAATTCAAGTCCAAGCTATAAAATGAAGGGTATTATTTCACCATCCTAGCTACCAATGAAGAGGTTTGGCCTAACGAAGTCATGCTACCATGCAGGCATTTTATCATGCTAGTGTAAGCTACCCTTAGGAGATAATGATTTCTCAATCCAAGGCTACCATGATATATTGTACTCATGCTACCATTAAACAGTCTTATCTTACCAAGTAAATCTGCCATGCAAGTATTCTATGATACTAGTGCAAGCTATTCATGAAGAGGTTTTATAACACAATCTCAAGCTAACATAACTAAATATGTTTTGATTCATTTTAGGTGAGCAAGACTCTCAACCTAGAATAATTCTTTTTGAGAAAACCTTTAAGATCATATCATATTCATACATATGTGTGTCTGTATGAGAATAACCTTTGAACAACACAACAAGATATCATGATCATAGACACTTTACTCTCAATGTGTTCCTTTAGCATATACACTTCAACCCATTAGCTTTACTCTCAAAGCCCTTGGAATCACCATGCCTCACTACAAGCCTTACTCTCAAATATTAACTTCTTACAATCATCATACATACTTAGATTACAAGGCATGCAAGTATGAATATTTAAGAGAAAAATTATACTTAAATGGTGTCCATCATTTATGTTCATAACCTAAAGAGGAAAGGCTATTGGTGACAGTTTTTGCATTGATATTGTTTTAAATTTTTGTTGGTTATATTTGCTTACAAAATTGAATGAAGTAAAAATACTACTAATGAAATGTCACTTTATCCCCACATTTAAACTTTGAATGTATTTTGAAATGTTTCAATGATATCTGGTCACTTTGATCTCAAAATACAAGTAACTCTATGACAATTTGTATTAATTACTTAAAACACTTGTCTTAAAAAGCTTTTAATTAGTAATATTAATTCTATTTTACAACATTCTATACTATATATACAATATACACGTGTAACACACATTCCGTGAAACTAGTATATATATATAAACACACACTCAATAATAATTCATATTAGTCATTTTTAAATTTAATAATTATTCATTTAAAAATATCCGCGCAATGTGCGGGTACGTATACTAGTATATAGTTATACAATCTAGAATCGAAATCAAACCCAATAGCATAAAAATGATTTTTGTTGAAGATAAGGAAAGTTGATGATATGGAACATGTTGATGAACATGTATAACTTTTATAGAGTTAGAGTCACACTAGGATTCGACTACTAAATATCGTCAAACCCTACATTTTATAAGAATGTAGACGAAAGTATGCGTTAGTACAATAATGTACTAAATATGATGGCTAGCATAAATCATCAACATGAGCATATAAGAGGCATTAGTCAACACAAGACATATACCATAATCATAAGAGACAATAACATAAGTCATAAGTATAACAGACATCATCATAATACATAGGCTATAAGTATAAGAGATAACAACATAGTCATAGGCATAATGAAAGCATCTAGTTTAACATGACAAAAGAGAAACACTTCCTAAGTAACCTCAAGGCAAGCTTGTGCAATGCATGGATAAGACCCCATAATCCCACCCATACTAAGCAAGTCACTTTCGGTCCTCATTCATCTTTATCATCTTTTGATCTCATCCTTAGCTTTCTTCTCATAGACAAGGGAACATCCATCTTTAGTCACATATGTATTGGAAGGGCCTCTCAAGCTACAATCCAACTAAGCATACATCGTAAGCATAAGTCATAAGCACATTCATTTCATAGACCATCATAGCATAAGAGAACATACCATGAATACCCTCTAAGCATACTTGTGCAATGCATGAATAAGATCCCATAATCTCACCTATGCTAAGTAAAGCTTCTTAGGTAACCATAGCTCATAATTCATATTCTTGTTGTGGGAGTTAGCTTTAACCGACATAGACCATGTGAGCTTAACATGGAATCCGGTGTCTACCCCACACTGAAAAGAGATTGTCCTACTTGCCTAAGGTAGAACCATACTCTTAGCTAAGGTGGATCCAATAGCTAAGTAACCTACGAGGGTATGTAGTTTATGGGATAAGAGGATTGCTACTAGAAACCTGACCTCTACTATCATGAGGGCTTCCATCCCACGAGATTGCTACTAGAAACTCGGCCTCTACTAACGTGAGAGATCCCATCTTAAGAGACTACTACTAGATACCCGGCCTCTACTAACGTGAGGGCTTCCATCTCATATCAATATCCACTCGGTGCTAAGAATAATTTTGATTGAGTTCAAATTAAGTCTTCACTTAAGTTCATATTTATGGAAGAATGTCTTGACACTCAATCCAACATAACTCATACTATAGCTCATTAGATCATGCGTGACAATAACCTTTCACCGTCCATGTCTTCATATAGATTCATTAGGTGAGACTAGTCTACCAACCTTACAATCTTCATATTGTGAGGAAGCCATTCACATCATGTGAGAATCATACATAAGTGTGTATATGAGAATAACCTTTCAACAACACAACAACTAGATCATGAGCATATTCACTTTACTCTCAAAGTGATCTTAAAACATGTACATAACCTTCGTAAAACATGCATAATTGATTTCACGTATCAAGACACTACTTCTCGTTCAAGTGCCAACGATCGTGAGTACTAGCATAACCCAACTAGTGAGTTGGGGTCGAGTCCCAAGGGAGTAGTTAGTAGTTGAGAATCAAGTAGAAAAGTAAAATTATGTTCTAATCAATCATAGTTAAAGACTTAACGAATAAAAGCATACTAAATTAAAGGGTGACACAAGTGTCAATTATCAAGGAGGGGGGGGGTTGTATTCAACTAGTAAACAAAAATAGTGAAAATATAGAGAAACAAAATATAGAGACGGGATTCTTGGGATGTGATTGGAATATGGGCTAAAATAAACAAACGGGTAAATGCTATTGATAGTAAATCGCTGTAAATTTGTAACTAAGCTAGACTTTAGTGGGGGTAAATTCTCTCGAACAATTTACCCTGAATCAAATCGGTTTCTCTCGAACACCAATTTGCAGGAATTAAGCACAGCCTTCGCCTTAGCCCATTCATTCTCTAGAGCTGAATGTGTGGGAGAGTGTTTAGGATTCACTCTCTCCATCTGAACCCACGACAACCAAATAACCACAGGCTATCGATTCAGTAGTTTTGGATTTAAAACCTCTCTCTCGAGCAAGCCAAAAACACAAAAATAAAATTGTATTTGCCACTACAATCCCATTAAATTCAAACACAACTATTGAATCAAATCACATCTAAACAACAAATTAACTATTAATTAGCAATACCCAGCAGTAAATTCAACCCACATTCACATAATCACACCCAAAGAATTGGGGTTTTAGCTAGACATGATAAAGATATAGAAATCGATACCGAAAAGTGTTTCCATCAAATGGGTACGATAGATAATGTCTTTACACATGTGAAAGATGAAGATTCTTCAATACCCACTTCCAATTTCTTGGAATTGGAGACCTTCAAATCCTCAAAGCTCAAGAGCAATTTCTCTAAGTGTCAGATCAAAATTCTATGTTAAGCTATAAATTTAAATGAGTATTTATAGTTTTCGTAAATTTGTGTTGCGAAGAATCACTCGGCGTAGTTAGTTGGGATCGCCGGTCAACTTGGCGATCCGCTCTTTAGTATATTTCATCGCCATTTTGCTTTTAGACTTTATCATCTTCGCGTTCTGGATCATTGGGCGTTATATTACTAGTTCGCGGAACTGCTCGGTGATGCGCCGACTGCTACTTTACATCGTTGACTTGATCTTCTCCTTCAGGTCTCAGCACACTGGAACATTAGGCGAGATTAAGGCCATTTGGCGACTCGCCTAATGGATTAGGAGATCCTCAGGCCGTCTTTTCTTCATTCTTTCAGTTGCCTTGTTCCTATTTGCTTAGTTGTGTCCATGCTTTGTCTCTAAGTCCAAATACCTGAAATTCAAGGCTTTTCATCAGTTATTGAGACAAAATACGCATTTGAAGATACTAAATCTATCAAAATAAAGCCTTAAATGTGTCCAAATCGTGGACTCATCAACACCCCCAACTTAAACTTTTGCTTGTCCTCAAGTAAAACTCAAGTTCATCAGTTCAAAAAGGATGTCTCAAACAATGCTAAACAACACTCAATCATGAATGCACAGAACAAGACTCAACTTACTCATGCAAGGATCAATTGTGTACTCAAAGACTCCAGTTGTGACACGTCATTATCAAAGATTCTCAAGCTCACAATACTTGCTTCAAATGCAAGTTCAAGCTCAACAAAAGTGTTCACATTCCCTCACACAAAGAATGATTCTATTTTCATACACAATGGTTTAATCATTTAAAGTTCCGAAATCAAATGCAACGCTCACACTCACAAATACGAACACAATGCATGCTTTTACCCATAGGTTTTCCCGTATTTTCCAATTGACAATTGCTTCAGCTCACTCAAGATCAAAAAGGTCTTTTCAAGGCTTGTAATGGGGTTGAATGCAAAGGTTTGGTCATTTAGGCTCAGTGACTTTTATCCTCATGAAATGTGGTGCTCCCAACTCTTCCTTTCCTTTTCCTCATCAAGTTCATTCGTGCTCACAAGTCATCCCATTATTCACTTTCCATGGTTTGTTGGAAACCCCTTTTTTTTTTGCATTTTCATACTTTATTCCACAACTTTTTTCTTTTTCTTTTTTATCTCTTTTTATTTTGTATGGAGGGGTTCCATTTTTCTCAACACATGGATAGAAGGGAATTTTCTTGCACTCCTTGATTTGCCTTCTATTTTCACCACACCCCCAACTTAGGCATTTGGCCTAAGTTGGCTATTCAAATAAACCACAAATCATGAGGATTATGGGTAATGGATCAATAAGAGGTCACAATCTTATCAAGTTTCTTCCAAGAAAAGGTTAAGGGTCAAAAGGTGTTCAAAAGAGGTTTGCACACTCAAAAGGTAGGCCACAAAGAGAGGTATAACGTCAAATTGCCTCACTCTTTAAAGTTTCCTAAGATCATATCAAGAGATAGCCTTACTTAGTCAACCAGACCAATAGGGAAAATTTTAGGTGTTATCATGCATGCTTCACAGTAAGCTCATCACACAAGGCATCGACACCAAAGTCAAACAAGACTTCATACTTTTGCTAGTGTGCAACGTTCATCACAAGAGAATCAATTTGATACTTGGCTAATCACAATCGAGATGTAAAAAGTTCACATATTGTCTATGCAAGTTCATTTGGCCTCATCGTAGCCGCACATTCATGTTCGTTCAATTATGAGCACTATTCAAGTCATCGATATTGATCAAAACAGAGACTCAAATTTCCAATGAACAGCCACCTTAAAGTACATACAAGAGGTGGCAAAAATTTTGGAAGGGTAAAAAATCATTTACAATTTAAAGCATAAGGAGCCACAAGCACAAACACCCACAAAAAGCAGTATGAAACAGAACTTTAAGCATAACAACCCAAATATATACACAAAACATCAAACATCACCACAAATAAAAGTATTTTTCCTCAAATGCACACAAAATTATCCACAAGTTAGAATAAAAGTAAGACATAGAGGGAGGTAAAGAGGGGATCCTGTCTATGCAGTCGCTATATCTGTCTGGGCATCAGTGCCGATACATCAGTCTGGACTCGGGCATCAGTGCCCGGAGTCCTTTCAAAAGGAAAAATGGCAACAGACTCATCATGAGTTTCTATAGGTGTACCCGCCAAAAATTTCCGCACAGCTGCATGATTCCCCGGGCCCATGAAAGGATAGAGGGATCTCGTGGATTAGTCTTCTTGTTGGAACTGGGCCTCTTTCCTTTGCCTTTGTTTCGAGGTGGAGGTTCTTGCTTTCTTAGAAGGATTCGACCTCCTTTCATTTAATTTGAAATTTCGTGCTCTTATCAGTCGATGTGGAATGACTCTTCCAGCAACTTTAGGTCTAACCATGTCTACAAAGCTTCGAGACAAAGTTAAAAAAACATTCGACAAAAGCACAGAAAATCAGTTGCAGTCAAACTCGCAGACTCTTTCGGCGAATTGCCGACATCATTTGGCGATAAAGGGTTAGTCAGCTGAAAGTTGTAGTGCAAAAGGGATTCAGGGGAGCAGACAAAGGGTGAGAGAGAAGACTTTCGGTGAGTCGCAAAGTGCCTTCGGCCACCTCAGGCTTCTCGCCGAAACTTAAAGAGCCAAACAACACATAAAGCATGAAATTAAGGGCAAGATGGGGACATTAGGCGAATCGCCATGTGGTTCGGTGAGCTCAACCCAGCTCGTCTAATGACCCAACGTGCCTATTTTCAACCCAACTTGTCGAATTCAACCCCACAACCCTCGAAAACAAAATCAAAGCATGCTCAACTCACATAAAGGCTAGACCCATAGCAGCCATCGGCATGCAAGCACAACCCCACAAAATTTAATCTATTTTAAGAGCCAAATTTCAGGATTTCAACATTCCAAGCAATACAGGCAAGATTTTCAAATTAAAATAGGCAATCAAACAGATTAATTCTAATAGATATGCCCAACACACTTCAACAAGATAATATCATTGTACTTGAGTTGAAAATTAATAAAAAGAACTCGGGGTTCGGAAACCAACCTTTAATGCTGACTAAATTAAGATTGAATCGTTAGGCAGCAATGTAATCCAAGTTCCGAGCACAAATCGATAACTAACACGCTTAGAGAATGCAAAAATATAGAGAATAATGTGTAGGTGTGACTTTGGACGAATGAAAGTGCATAAGAGTGAAAGAGGTTGAGAATTTAAACCTTTGGCCTAAAAAACCGTCCAGTTCTTGTCTATTCGGCGACATTAGTCTTGATCGCCGAACCATTCAGCGTCACACCAAGAAATCACTTAACTCGCTGAGTTTTACAGAACCCCCAGTCAATTTGGGAGTCCAAATGACGGTAAGGATCAAAATCGCCGACCAGGTCGGCAATTCGCCAACTGGATCTTTAGCTCGCCAACCTGCACTTTGCAACATTTTCCACATTTTAACCTGCACAATCAACACACCATTATTTTAAAATAAGTATTTAAAGCGATAAAACCTTGGGTTGCCTCCCAAGAAGCGCCTTAGTTAACGTCGTGGCACGACACAAGTCCTTACTCAAACTCCATTATTGGGGTTGGACCTAGTGTCACTAGGTAACCCCAATTGTTTATTTGGGTGGAGATGAGGCACTACATGACTCATGAGTGTTTCGATTAGTTGGATAGATCTAGAGTGAGAGACAATCATCTGATTTAACACTTCAACATTCTCCTTCATCTCTTCCAATACTCTATCTTATTCATTGATCTTTTGGAGAATGATTAGCAGTGTACCCTCGACACGACTGTTCTCACTTTCTCTAGACTTTCTCCGCTCATGAGGGGGTATGTACCTCCCTTTTCTTTTGCAATGGACTTCTACCTCTGATATTTTCTTGGCCAATTCATCCAGTTGGGTTAATAGTGGGACTAAAGAGGGGTTGCTTTCCATTTTCTGATTACTCTCAGTCAATTGGCCACCATTTCTATTTAAAACAGCAACACAAAGAAAAACAAAACTAAAAATAAGGTAAGTATCACTATAACTAACAAGAACAAAAAAATTACTTAGCTAAAGATTCTCAACTAACACCACTCCCCGGCAGCATTAGGACACTACTTCCAGTTCAAGTGCCAAGGATCGTGAAGAGTAATATAACCCAACTAGTGTGTTGGGGTCGAGTCCCAAGGGAGCAGTTAGTAGTCGAGAATCAAGTAGAAAAGTAAAATTACGTTCTAATCAATCATAGTTAAAGATATTAATGAATAAAAGCATACCAAATCAAAGGGTGACACAAGTGTCAATTATCAAGGGGGGGGGGTTGTATTCAACTACTAAACAAAAATAGCAAAAATATAGAGATACGAAATATGGAGACGGGATTCTTGGGATGTGATAGAAATATGTGCTAAAATAAACAACCGGGTAAATGCTATTGATAGTAAATCGCTGTAAATTTGTAACTAAGCTAGACTTTACTGGGGGTAAATTTTTTCTCGAATAATTTATCCCGAATCAAATCGGTTTCTCTCAAACACCAATTTGTAGGAATTAAGCACAACCTTCGCCTTAGCCCATTCATTCTCACGAGCTGAATGTGTCGGAGAGGGTTTAAGATTCACTCTCTCGAGCTGAACCCACAACAACCCAATAACCATAGGCTATCGATTCAGTTGTTTTGGTTTTAAAACCTCTCTCTCAAGCAAGCAAAAAACACAAAAATAAAATTGTATTTGCAACTACAATCCCATTAAATTCAAACACAACTACTGAACGAAATCACATCTAAACAACAAATTAACTATTAATTAGCAATACCCAGTAGTAAATTCAACCCATATTCACATAATCACACCCCAAGAATTGGAGTTTTAGCTAGACATGATAAAAAGATAGAAATCGATATCGAAAAGTGTTTCCATCAAATGGGTACGATAGATAATGTCTATACACACGTCAAAGATGAAGATTCTTCAATACCCACTTCCAATATCTTCGAATTGGAAACATTCAAATCCTCAAAGCTCAAGAACAATGTCTCCTAAAAACTCTAAGAACCAAAACTGGAAAATAATTATATTTCTAAGTCTCACATCAAAATTCTATGCTAAGCTACAAATTTAAACGTGTATTTATAGTTTTCAAGTATTTGTGTTGTGAAGGATCACTCGAAGCAGTTTGTCGGGATCGCCGATCAACACGGCGATCTGCCCTTTGGTATATTCCATCGCCGTTTTTCTTTTAGCCTTCAGTATCTTCGCGTTCTTGATCATTGGGCGATATAGTACTGCTTTCGCGAAACTGTTCAGTGACGCACCGACTGCTCATTTACATCGTTGACTTGTTCTTCTCCTTCAGGGCTCAGCACACTGGAATATTAGGCTAGATTAAGGCCATTCGGTGACTCGCCTAATGGATTAGGCGATCCTCAGGCCATTTTTTCTTCGTTCTTTCGGCTGCCTTGTTCCTTGTTGCTCAGTTGTGTCTAAGCTTTGTGTCCAAGTCCAAATACCTGAAACTCAAGGCTTTTCATCAGTTATTGAGACAAAATACGCATTTGAGGACACTAAATCTATAAAAATAAAGCCCTAAATGAGTCCAAATCGTGGACTGATCAATAATATCATATCTTACCCCTTTCAAGGTCAAAGCTCATATCAAATCAACACATCTAGAATGACCACATTAGACATGAATATAATCATAATTCAAGTAGTTTAATTACTACAAGCTTAATCTCATTCTTCACCTCCTTGAGGTTCAAAACCCACTTTTAATCATCACCCTAGGGTTCAAGCACTAGACATGGATATCATCCTAACTCATGTGATTCTATCACTTTATGCCTTCAAACATTCATGAGGTAGATTAGGTGGGTAATGTCCTTCCATACAATTCTATCTAATAGTCTACCATCATCATGTCAACTTCCCTCGTAGGGCCTTAACCTACATAATTCATCATATTATCATCATCTAAACACAATAACACTTGTATTTTTCTTAAATAACATGTCGGGCAAGTTGTAGATTGATGCATTCATGGATATCATAACAACACACCGCTCATGGCACAAGTTATACTCAAGAATGGATCAATCTCAACAACACAATCAGATCATGCACAATGTCCAAATTAAGCTTAAGTTGCATCATTCAAGTCATATACACAAAGTTCAACTGCATTCATATATCAATTTCAAGCATGCTTTTTCATACATATTCCTCTCAGAATTTTACTTCAGCACAACCCAACCTAAGACTCACATGACGAAATTGCCCTTAAGATAGTCGTCATCCATCTATCATTGGGCAACGTGACTCAACTACGACTACTGACTCAATCCTACGAAGACAAAATCTTTCTGTATTTTGTACGGTTCAAAGGGACTATCCTTCACCAAACAACCAAAAACAACCTCCAAAGTACCCAAAATAAAACAAAACAAAGATGAAACAGACTCTAGCAATGTTCAACAATAGAATTGCATGTACAAACCAAATATGTTTTTCACCCTCACCCCACACTATACAATAAGAATGTCCCCAGTGCTTTACAAAAAATCAGAATAGTTCAAGAGGTAAGGTGAAACACTCCGTGATCAGTCTTCTATTGCATCACCCCCTTCGGCCTCATCACCAGCCTGAGCGAGGTCTATCTTCTCCTCCGAGTCAGAATCCACATCTGAGCTAGTACGCGCGTGCTCCTTATCAGTCGAAATATCATTATCGACTTGCTCACGAAACTAAGGACCAATGCCAAGTAGTGCCTTGGCATGGTCATTCAGAGGGTAGCGCCGCTCGACCTCGCCCAACTGCAGATCAGTAGAAGCCCGACATCCATTCTACTGGCGCAACATATCTATGCCATACATCCTGGCCGTAATCAACTCATCGCGTCAATGGCACTCACCAGTGGTGAGAGTTGGGCCAAACTCAGTGTCAGGCCCCTTTGTCTGAGTAATGTCCACTAATGCTGGATATAGCAGTGCCATGTAGTCCAAATGTTCTTCAGGAACACATGTAACACAACACATCTTGGTAATCACACCACCAAAAGCATACCTATGCCGATTGTGAACCCGGACCTTACGCATTGCAGATTTCACAATAGCTTTAATGTTCAGCTCTGTGCCAGTTATCAAGGCATATACCAAGCACACCCTATCACGAGTAATGTCGGTGTAGTGGAGCCCTGGTATCAGACAGTTCATTACAACTTTCAACCAAACAGGCGTCTCCCAAAGCATGTGAGCGTAGGGAACAGATTGGTGATATCTCTTCCAGCTATACTTTGTCCACTGTACCATGGATCGCACAGAGTGTGTCGAATGGCCTAGTATGGAGGGTGTATGTTCAACCCTGTCAGCACAAGTGGGTCCGTGTCCTGCGGTGTACCCAATATAAAATTTATACCTATGGGTGTGATGGGCACATTCCTTCTTCTCACCGTCACATAGTGAGATCTTGCTTCAGGCGCCCAGTTGGCGTAAAACCCCCGGACCAAGTGCAAGTTGCACACTGCCAGTTCGGCGAAGATGAACTCCATCCTAGCTCCCTAATCCGCCTCAGAATCTGGGGAAACTAACGCGCCAGGCTGTCCCTATCAATAAAAACATCAGAAAAGTAAGTGGCCTCCGTATGCTTATTATACCAAGCCTTTCCTTCTTTGGTGACAGCCTTCACCCCGAACCGTCTGGTTTGGCTCTTCGGAACTGCAAGTGCGGGTGGGACATTCCCACTCCGGACATGTTTCCTATGGCTAGATGTGGCCACTTCTTTGCCAGGTCTTTATGAACTTGACATGATTACCTGTAAAATATAACAAAGTTCATCCAAAATAACTACATGGTAATGATAAAAGTATGGGTGGTGTGCGCACACCACCCCATACTTATTTTGAAGCATGCTACATCTTAGGTACTCAGACTTCCCAAAAATGACCAACAACATACTCACTTAATTATCACATTCATAAAATCGAACATGCATCACAATATCAGTCACAACCATTTAATAATCAAGTAGTGTTACTCAAGACTTCACACGACTCATATGGACCGCCATGACACGTAGAAATACATGGCCTTAAGCTACACCCAACCTTGTATGTGTTACAAACGCATGCTCATGCATCCTTCATGTCACCGATGACTATATCAACTTACGATGCGCAACTACACATAGTCATCATGAAAGGAACAACAACAGTAAAACACAAGTTCGACTTCCCATCCAAATACTCAACAAAATTCCCATACTAGCAAATATAGGTAATTTCTACTCCCAAATTCGAAATACCAAACAAACATATATAGTGTGCACACTTTTGACCCACAATACTGTACATGCTTATCACCAAGCCTATGCTAGGAACCACCCACATTTAAGCAAAACCCACAACCCTTCCAATTCAAAATCCCTACAATGAACATTAGGTGATATTCTACTAAACAATTTGAAAACGCCTATATTAAATCTCCCATATCATGTGCCAACTGCTAAGCAAACACCCAGACCTCCACGATATAAATAACCATCAACCCATATCAACAAATACTCAAACAAGCCCATTATCGCAAGAACAAGATGAAAATATATACTTGGCGATGTTAGATAAGCTCAAAATTGAGATAGAGAAGATACCAAGTTGCCTCCGCGTTATGAATTGAAGCTGGAAAATCAAACAAGGGAGAGAATGGTGGGAGAAATAGCGACTAAGTGGAAAGAATTAGGATTTTCTGAAGATTTAGCGGTTTATAAGGGGTATGGGTCAGGTTATTTTGATTTAAAATGGGTAAGACCCATTTTATTTAATGAAAATAAAAAACTGCATACCTAGGGCGCTACGCGGACATTGCACAGAGTCCTCTGAAAATTTAAGTCCAGGTGAGGTTAATATTTAGCCCTTGCTCCGTGACGTGGGACTAGCACGAAATAGCCTTTTTCTTGACGTAAACACTAAGTCCTGTCGAAAACAAAATTTGGGACCCTCTCCGTGATGCGCCAGCTACATGGAGCGTTCTACCTCAAATTGGAAAATAAATTCCACATGTGGCAGTAGCTCCGCGACACGGCTCCATTACGGAGAAGCCTTGGGAAAATATTCCTACTTCTTGCACCTTTTCAGCACACAACTCATTAGTTAAAACACGATGGGTTGCCTCCCATCCAACGCCTTAGTTTTGGTCGTTGCAGGACTCATATTTTTGTATTTTTTTTAATTCCTAAGAACTAAAATAGCAAAACAAAAGAAAATAAATCCTAACTATTACAAGGGGTCACGGGTTGCCTCCCGTGTAGAGCCCGATTTAACATCGCGAAATGACCCATCTCATGAATCATTCATCATTCAATGTGAGCGCTTCAAGCTCACTATCCACATCATTCCCAAAATAGTGCTTGACCCTTTGACCATTCACAAGGAAAGTAGAGCTCTTATCCTTGTTCCTTAGCTCCACCACACTATGTTGAGTCATCCTCACCACTTCAAAAGGACCACTCCATTTAGATCGAAGATTTCCGGGGAACAACTTCAACCTTGAGTTAAACAACAACACTAGTTAACCTGGCTCAAAGGTGGGTGATACAATATGCTTGTCATTCCACCTCTTGGTCTTCTATTGAAACATCTTAGCATTCTCATAGGCGTGAAGCCTAAACTTTTCTTACTCGTGCAACTGTGTTATTCTCTTCCTTCCGCCTAACTCAGCATACATATTCAAATTCTTGATTGCCCAATATGTCTTATGCTCCAACTCGGCTGGTAGGTGACACACTTTTCCAAACACCATTCGATAAGGAGAAGTCCCTATTGGTATCTTGTATGCAGTCCGGTATGCCCATAATGCATCATCTAGATTGTCAGCCCGATCTTTCCCTTGGGCATTCATCGTCTTTTGGAGAATCTGTTAGACTTCTCTATTAGACACTTCCAACTGCTCACTTGTCTGGGGATGATATGTTGTAGCTACCTTGTCTCTCAACCCATATTTGGCTAACAGATTATGCACTAAATTGTTAATAAAGTGCATACCTCTATCACTGATCATAGACCTAGAAGTTCCAAACCTGGTGAAGATGTGTTTACAGATGAACATTACAACCACTTTTGCATCATTGGATGGTAGTCCAACTGCCTCCACCCACTTAGACACGTACTCCACTATGACTAGGATGTATTGATTACCACGGGACTATGGGAATGGTCCCATAAAGTCTATCCCCCAAACATCAAAGATCTCAACCTCCAGTATATTTCTCAATGGCATTTCATGCCTTCTAGAGTAGGCCAAAAGAAACCAGATTGCAATACCTTATGCGCAGTTCATTCGCCTCCGTGGTGTCCACCATATAGTGAAGAGTGACAACTCTCCAGCACTTGTGTCGCCTCCTGCTCAACTTAACACCTTCTCATCATATGATCAGGTCCCTACTTGAATAAGAAAGGCTTATCCCATATATAGAGGTATGCATCATACTTCTGTCTCTGCTTTTGATGTGTTGAGGCCCCAAGTGGAAATAACCCACTCACCAAAAAATTTACAATATCAGCCCACCAAGGCACTTGCGCAAGGTCCAAAGCAAGCAATTGCTCATAAGGAAACTCTTCATGAATCTGTCCCTCATTGTTCACATGAGATGAATCCTCTAGTATGACAGATGATCAGCTATCTGGTTCTCAGTTCCCTTCCTATCTCTTATCTCTAGATCAAACTCTTGTAATAGCAGAATCCACCTAATCAGCCTCGTCTTGGCATCCTTCTTGTTAAACAAATACTGGATTGCAGCATCATCAGTGTAGACTATAACTTTGGTTTCCATCAGGTATGATCTGAACTTATCAAATGCGAACACTAATGCCAGAATCTCCTTCTCAGTAATAGTGTAATTAGATTGAGCTGGATCAAGTGTCTTGCTCACATAATAGATGGAATGGAACATCTTATCTTTTCGCTGCCCAGCACTACCCCAACCTCTATGTCACTGGCATCACACATAAGCTCTAATGGAAGTTCCCAATTAGGAGCAATTAGAAGATGAGCTTCTATCAGTTCATTCTTCAGTAACTCAAATGCCTGCAAACACTTTTCATCAAAAAGAAACTTCATCTATTTCTCTAACAGGCTACACATGGGTCTTGCAGTCTAGAGAGGTCCTTAATGAACCTCCTATAGAATCCAACATGTCCCAGAAAGCTTCTATCTCCCTCTGCTGTGATGGAAGGTGGGACCTTCTCAATAACTTCCACTTTAGGTTTGTCAACTTCCAGCCCACTTTTGGAGATCTTGTGCCCCAACAGAATTCCCTCTCAAACTAGAAAGTGACACTTCTCCAAGTTTAGCGTCAGATTTGTTTCTTCACACCTGGCAAGAACTCTGTCAAGATTAGTCAAACAAAGTTCAAAAGACTCACCAAACACCGAGAAGTCGTCCATGAACACTTCTACAAAATCCTCCACCATATCATAGAAGATTGCCATCATACATCTCTGAAATGTGGCCGGGGCATTGCACAAGCCGAAAGGCATGCGCTTGAACGCATACGTTCCATACGGTCAAGTGAATGTAGTCTTCTCCTGATCCTCTGGTGCAATAACAATCTGATTGTAGCCTAAGTAGCCATCAATAAAATAGTAGTATTCCTGACCGGCCAGCCTATCCAACATTTGATCAATGAAAGGTACAAGATAATGGTCCTTTCTGGTGGTGTCATTCAACTTTTTTTACTCCATGCAGATCCGCCACCTAGTCACTTTCTTGTGGGGACTAACTCATTCTTCTCATTAGTCACCACTGTCATTCCTCCCTTCTAGGGCACACATTGTACTGGACTTACCCATTTGCTATCTAATATTGGGTACACAATCCATGCATCTAACCACTTGATCACCTCTTTTCTAACCACATCCTTCATCAATGGGTTTAGTCTCCGCTGATGCTGTGCACTCGGCTTATGCCCTTCCTCCATATAGATTTTATGCATGAACAACGCGAGACTAATTCTATGGATGTCAGATATTTTCCAACCCAGAGCTGCTTTCCTCTTCTTTAGGATGATTAATGCTGCTTCCACCTATGCATCAGACAAAGCTGCAGACAAAATAATCAGTAAAGTATTATCTTCACCCAAAAATGCATACCTAAGGTGGGCTGGCAATGCTTTTAACTACAACTTGGGTGCTTCTTCAATGGAGGGTTTGGGTGAAGGACCCAACACCCTATTTAGAGGCTCCCATCGATCTCTGAATGTACCTACAAGTGTCACATCAAGAAATTGCACCATTTCCTGTGTCTCAGCATCCCCATAAATATCATCCCTTACTAACATTCGCTTTAAAGGGTCCTTAGATGCTATGTATCGAGCTTATTCCTCAAGATCTATCACCGTTATGGCAGACAATTCCTCATAAACAGCTGGCAACTTTAATACCTTGTAAATGTCAAACACCTACTTTATCATATGCCCGCATAGTAAGTTGCCCAGCGCTACATCTATCATAGCCCGTCCAGTAGCCAAGAAAGGTCTTCCCAAGATGAATGTGACCTCAGGATCTAGCTCAAAGTTCAGCACCACAAAATCTACTAGGAATATAAACGATCCCACTTGCACTAAAACATCCTCTACAACACCCTCAGGCCTAGCTACAGACCTATCAGCCAACTGTAAGATAATGGTAGTAGATTTAGGACTACCCAACCCCAGCTTTTTGTACAAAGAAGTCGGCATCAAATTTATACTAGCTTCTAGATCACACAATCCTCGCGCATGAATGCTCTGCCCTATGATGATCTGAACCGTAAAGCTACCCGGGTCTTTTAGTTTAGTGGGCAACTTATTTTGGATTCTAGAGCTGCACTCTTCAGTAAGTGCAACAGTCTCATATTCTGTCAGCCTCCTTTTATTCGCCACAATCTCTTTCACATAATTTGCATACCTGAGTATACCCTGCAAAACATATACCAATGGCAAGTTTATGTGAACTTGTTTCAAAAGAGAGAGAAACTTACCAAAACATTCATCTTCCTTCTATTTCTTGAACTTTGATCTATTTCTTAAACTTTTGAGGGAATAGAGGAGGTGGTTTCACTATTGGTTGCACTCTTTCTTCTTGTGCAGCAACTTCGCCCTCCTTTGGCTCACTCTCTTTACTCACAGTATCAATGTTTCTTTTATTAGGAGCTAACTCCTCCAATTTTAAACCACTGCGTGTACCTACCACATTTACCTTCTTGGGATTTGGATCAGTGTTCCCCGACAAGACTTCTTGCGGTCGTGAGTTCTGGGAATTAGCAAACTGCTCGAATTGCTTCTCCAGATTCTACGTAGCTAACTGATTATTTCTTACATCAGAAGGTAACAGGCTTGATCAACCATAATCTTTTTCAGCATCTCCTCCATGCTCATGTTACCTGACTGTTTATTAGGTTGCTCTTGTTGGTCTTGTAGTGGTACCCTTGTGCGTTTCCTTGGGGTCTATACTGATCTGGCGTTGACCCTGATTTTGATTTCCACCCCTAGAAAAGTTCGGGTGGTTGCACGAACTCGGGTTGTAATAGTTTCCATAATTTTGCTAGCCTCCTCCTCGTTCGGTATTGCCTACAAAATTAACAGAATCCGAGTTTACACCACATACCTCTGCACTATGATCACCACCTCCGTAGATTTCACATCAATATGGTGGTTGTTGAACTGCATTTACCTACGTGGGATGTTGTTCCAATGCTGGATTGCTGAAGTGGGTGTTCATCATATTCTGCATAGCAGCAATCTGTGCAGTTAAGGCAGTCACAACATCTACTTCTAGCATACTTGTAGTTTTTTGAAACATAGGTTTCACCCCTCCTCCGTTTCATTCGGGGTTGCCCTGCGAGATCCTATTCAGCAAGGTGAATAGTTCAGCGTATCTCTTCTCCAAAGCCTGACCACCTATAGCTGAATCAAGTAGAATTTTAGTGTTAGGCTCTAGTCCTTCAATAATGGTATGAACCAACACCTCATTAGACTGATGATGATGTAGGCAGCTCATCAACATCGATTTAAACCTGTCCCAAGCTTGGCACAAGTTCTCTCCCCCTTTCTGTCTAAAGCCAAAATGTCACTCCTCAACTTAGCTATTTTTTCAGATGGAAAAAATTGGATAAGGAACTTTTGTTCTAGATCATTCCAGGTGGTAATTGATTTCGCGGACTCTGAGTTTAACCATCTTTTTGCTTCGCCAAGCAGAAAAAAGGGGAATAAAGTGAGCCTCACATAATCCACATTCACTCCAGCTGGAGTGTACATATCACTGATCTCGAGGAAATTATGAATGTGAACTGTTGGATCCTCGTGCGACAGACCTGTGAACTGCCCATTAGTGTGCAATAGTTGCACCATACTCTGCTTCAATTGAAACCTTCCACCAGCTTCAGGTTTCTGAATGCATGATGTCGCATTGGTGGGACGCGGGATTGACAAGTCTTTTACTTTTAACTCAACCATTATTATTTACGGTTCCTATTTCTCAACACTTGCTACTATAGATATTGGTTCGCTAGCAACAAGAGACACTGGGTATGTGAGACGTCTTTGCCTTCTCCGATAGTGAACAAACCTTTCTGGTTTAGCTAGAGGTGATACCAATCCTTGATCGTCGTCCAGTTTGAAACTTTAGAACAACCTGCAACAATCAATTGCTAAGATTAAGTTGTCAACACTTGCTTATTAACTTTTAAAATCAGATAATTTCTAATTATAAAGTCCCCAGCAGCGGCGCCAAAAAGTGGTTGCGTCCAAATTGCACACGCAAGTGCACGTGGTCGTTCAAGTATTAAAGTGACTCTTTTTAAGAGTTGGATATTATACACACAGGGACTTACGCTTAGAATCACTCAATTTCTTTAACTTTCAGCTAAACACAACTGAATTCAAGATTTCAAAAGTGATTTAGTTTCTAATTATAAGAATTCAACAAAATGTAACAAACGCGATTCAATTTCAAGGGTTTAAAAAACCAGTGATTGGGTAAAGTATAGGGCTGTAACTTCTATCAAGATTTTTAAGCAATCAATATCATTTATATAAATAATTATCAACTATCGAATCAATGAATCACAGGGTTAAATGTATGATCATGATCTCCCGACCTCTAATTGCCTACGATAAATAACACCCTAACTACATCTTTGAGCGGGGATAGGATGGATTAAGTACCGAGCATTACTATTTCTTCATGTATAGTGATCCAAGCATGGTTTGTAGGTATATCCCTATTCTAAATACAAATTAACCCTAGTTATTTAGAAGTAATCATGCTCCTTATGTCCTACGCTCTATCCTCTTATTCCTCTCCTGACTTTAATTTGGACAATGTATTTATTTCAATGGTGATCAGTCATGAAATATGAAAAGCAAGAACATAAGAAAGATTCATATGATAATTAACATTAACCCAATGAAAACTTAATAGATTACAATCATCCTGTAGACATAGCCCTAGAACTAGGGTATTTAGCTACTCATAATCCAAGATACGATCAAGTAATGTTCAATAAACATAAAGAGATCGAACGGAAAAGAGTTTAAGAAAGAACCCTAAAAATGGTGAAAACGTTCTCCAAAGTCGTCGTTCTTCAAAACCTAGAAAAACAATATTTTAATAAAATAAACTAATGACATATTTATACTAAAAGTCGAAACGGCCAAAACTGGGACTCGGAGGAGTAACTCGAAGGCAGCCCCAGAGCTTTGTTCTGAGATCTTGATCTCTTCTCCGTGACGCGGGAGTGGCACGGACTGCTCTGCCTCAAATCTACTCTCGCAAATTAAAATGAAGTTCCTTCTCCGCGACGTGGAGGCATATATCTTATTTGATTCTTGAGACAATATCCCTCTCTGCGATAAGGGCACTCTGGAGTGTTCTGCCTAATTTTGCATCACGCGAATTAATTTGAACTCCCTCTCCGCGACGCGTAGAAGATACGGCTTTGACTTGGAATTCTTTTTTTCCTTTTTGTTCCTTGCTTCTTTTCGCCTTGAATCTTTTGTGTTCCCCATTGTCCATTTTCGTGCTTGTTTCACCAATTAAGTTCACCTACACAACTAATCATGTTGGTTAGCTCATAGACAACCAAACGACTCGATAAAACTATAAACGAACATATATTGAATTCAAACTCAGCTTAAATGCGGGCATTATTAGCTTTCTAGGCATATAAATATGCCTAAGATCACCGACTCAACATATTTGGGCATTACTTAAACACCCTATTAATCAAATATATTAATACACCCCAAAACTCATCATGATGAAGTCGGGTTCTACTATCAAATACACATAACCATAATGCAACTCATTTACACAAAAGACAACATCATAGTCTATGATGCCAAGTCTATCAAGTCACAAAAGACAAGCATTCTGGAATCTAATAAAGCATGTAACACATATCCAGAGCAACATTTGGAGGACACTCGTGTTCACCTCTAGCTTGGAGAGAATACAACCTATTTTTCTATTCCTCTCTTCCTTTAGCCTTAAGTACCGTACAATCTCTCATTTTGTGTCCACTCTTACAACAACCATAACAACCTTCCATACCGGCTAAACATCTACCCTTATGTCTTTTGCCACATCTAGCACAAGTAGGCCCATATGGAGTCTCTACTAATTCTTCGCGGTGTATGATTAGACACTCTATCCTTACTATTCTGAGGAGCATTGGGCTAATCTTATCCGGAGGACTTCACATGAGAGAAATCACCATCCTCATTTCTAGACCTCTTTTCCCCCCTAACTCTCCTTTCTAGTTTCTCTTCCTCAATTTGTTGAGCATAATCCATAAGATGAGAAACATTCATATCATGATCAAGCATGGACGTATGACATTCTTTTACTACTAAATCAGACACTCCCGACACAATCGTACTCATTCCTACCTAGGATCGGACACTAGAATTGGAGCATACTTAGATAGTTGGGTGAACCTCAATACATATTACTTAACACTCATATTACCTTGCTTAAGGTTAATGAGCTCAAGCACCAAGGCTTCTGTCATCTTTAAATGTAACACTCCGGAATCTAGTAGGCTAACCTAGAGCTAAACGTAAGGGTTTAAAATCATAAAATGACTCCCCCTTAGATTAGTAGACCATCTAGGGTTGTAATGAGGGTTTCAAGTGTCAATGACAAAGGTCAAGTGCCAAGGTAAAGGGGCCAAGCCAAAGCCAAAGGTCAAGGCTATCCCAACCTTGGAGCACACTACCCCAACTTCACGGTCATCACCATGGCTAGTGTTCTTGACCATGGCTCGTGGGAGGCTTCATGTAGTTTCCTTGGCCATTGAGGGGTGGCAACAAAGTGGCCTATCCACTGCCTTAAGGACCACGAAAGGGACCACGGCCAGTGAGCTTGACCACGGCTCGTGGAGAACTTCGTGAAGTTTCCTTGGGCATGTTAGCTTAGGGCAAAAAGTAGCCTATATATTGCCCCAAGGTCCACGAGAGGGACCACAGCTCGTGGAGCCCCTCGTGGTAATGCCTTGGGCTTGTGAGCTTATGGCACCAAGTGACTAGCTACTACCTCAAGACCACGGAAGGAACCACAACTCGTGGTCATGACCACGGCTCATGGATCCCATCGTAGTCCCTGGTAGCCCACTTAAAATGAGGGGTATTTTAGGGACTTCACTTTTTAAGTCCTCTCAAAGTAGGGTCATTTTGTATTATTTTTATACAACTATATAAGCTATTTTAAGTAAAAATTCACCAAACTAAGTCATTTTTCACCAACACTCAAATTAAATCAAAAGTTCATTTTTCGCACAATATTTCTCTTTCTAAAAACTCAAAGAAGAAGAATAGTAGAATTGGAGCTAGGGCTTGAAGATTTACGGAGATTTCACTCAAATTCTTTGAAGAAAACATTACTAAGGTATGGTGGTCATCATCCTTGGATAATTTCCATCCAAGGAGTCCCTTCAAATTCAAAACTAGTAACTTCCCCAAATTTAGGGTTTGTGTTGAATCTTGTGGGTTCATTCTAAAAACATTTTTTAATGGTTGATTTGTGATGGATTATGATTGAATTGATGATTTATTATGGATTTATGATGAATTTCCCCAAGAACCCATGAAATCCCTAATTTCCCAAATGTGGATCTTATGAGATGAATTGTTGATTCTAAGAGGATTGATATGATAGTATGCTTATTATTGTTGGGTTACTTGAATCATGCTATCAATTATGTTTATTTTAGTAAATTGTGAATATGTTGATGGCTTGTGGCCTTTAAAGGCAAGGTATGTGAATTATGCATCGTTATGAGGTCTATGTAAGGCCACAAGAACACTTTGAGAGTAAAGTGAATATAATCATCATATAGTTGTTGTTATGTTGGGTTGTTATCCTTATGAACACATTTATGTACGAATATGAAATAGTTTGAAAGGTTTGTCACATATGATAATTCTAAGGTTGGAAGACTAGTCTCACTTTATGAATATAGGAGCTATAGCATGATTATGTTGGATAGATTGCCAAGACATTCTTCCATGATTATGAACTTAAGTCAAGACTTAAAATGTAAATAGTGGGAATCAATGCTTAGCACCGAGTGGATATTGATATGAGATAGGAGATCTTCCTTTAGTTGAGGTTGGGTTTTCCTAATAGCAATCTCTAGGGATGGAAGCTCTTCCATTAGTTGAGGTTGGGTTTCTAGTAGCAATCCCCTTATCCCATAACTATGTTCCCACATAGGTCTTTAGATAGTGGATACACTTAAGCTAGGAGTATAGTTCTACCTTAGTTAAGTAGGACACCCCTTTTCAGTGTGGGGTAGACACCGAATTCCATGTTAGCTCACATGGTCTATGTCGGTTAAGGCTTATCCCCTAATATGTTAATATGAACAAGAAGATGATTTATTGACCATAGCTACTCACGAAGCTTTACTTAGTATGAGTAAGGGTATGGGACTTTACTCATGCATTGCAAAAGTAGACTTTGAGAGTATTTATGATATGTTGCTACTATGAGATGATGATATATGCATTTTGATATAGTTCATGACTTATGATTTCCAATGTGTGCATGATAAGTTCAAACTTGGTAAATTGGATGGTTTTCAACCAAAAATGTCATTTTTAGCATATTTAAATGATTTCTTGCATGGCTATCATACTTAGTGTATTTTTGTACTAACCCATATTTTCTACATTTTCTATAAGTGTAGGGCCTGGTTGTTGAGGTGTGCTTCTCCTATTGTTCAAAGCTTGGATTGACTATTCTCCTAGATATTGGTTGGTCCTCATGGTTCGAGGACGAATGATGATCTTCTAGTTTCTATTCTTGTACTTTCATTTGAAAACTATGTTGTTAAGGGCTGTGACCCTATTTTGAGACTTCTATTGTAATATATGGCATTATGGGACAAGTCTAGATTTCTGCTTTACTTTTATGAAAATTTTCTTAAGACTTTGAAAATGTGCTTTTACTCTTCATTATTTCTTTATCTTATATTATGAATGCTAAGGGCTTGTATGAGACCTCTTCAGGGTCAAGTACACCGTGTTACACCTAGGGTGTACCCCTGCGTCGTGACAAACTTGGTAATCAGAGCAAAAAGTTTAGAATGATTCTAGGATGATGTCTCGTAAGCCACGTCTAGTAGAGTCTTATTTATGGGTGTGAAGCGCGCCATATTCATGGATAAGAGGATATAAGATGTTCTAGAAAATATCACTTCTTTCATTACTCTTTATTTGTGCCTTAGAGTTTTAACTCTATAAAGTCCTTTCCCTAACCCTTCTCTTATGTCGTCAGGAAATGAATATAGGAAGGGCAAGCACTAGAAGAAGGGGAGAGGAGAATGAGGATAAGAGAGTTCCTCCCCAAGATTCTCAACTTCCTCAAGCTCTTATTGATATGGGGGCTATGATAAATGTGGAGATACGGTCGGCTCTCCAAATATTGACTCAAGCCATGACGGCCCAACCTCATAGGGGAGTTGGTGCTTCGTCTAATCAAAGTGGGCATACCGTGGCTTCTAGATTGAGGGGTTTTACAAGAATGAACCCGACAAGTCTGAGATTTGGACTAATTTAGGGCATTGTTTACATTGATTTAGTGTCCTCAAATGCTTAATCTGTGCCAATAACAGATCTTAAATCCTTGATTTTCAGGTGTATGGATTGAGGAATGATGTTCGATGTAATCAACTGACACTATTTTGGTTCAAGTGCCAAACTATCGCATGTAGTGATATAACCCAACCAAGGGTTGAGATCGTTCCCACAAGGAGTGGTTTTGAGAATTAGTAGAAAAATAAAATCAAGTTCTAATTAGTCGTAGCTAAAGACATTAACGATTAAAAACATTGTAAATTAAAGGGGAGACACAAAAGTGTCAAATATCAATTTGGGGTTTTGTCACAAGTATAGTAAAAACAACAAAAATAACAAGAAAATCAAGTATGTGGAAGAGTTTTTGGGGTGTGACAGCAATACAAGTTGAGATAAATAGTTGGGTACATGCTCTCGATAAGAAATTTGTAAGATAACAGTGACTAGGCTAAGCTTTAAATGGAAATAAGTTCCCTCTCGGGTAACTTACCCCGTTTCAAATGCGTTCCTCTCGGACACCCATTTGTCGTATGAAGACCAGCCTACGCCTTACCCCACCTACTCTGTCGAGCTGAGTGTTAGGATATGGGACTAGGGCTCACCCTCTCGAGCTGAACCTCATGTCGACCCACTCCTTAGGCCATCAGTCTAGTGGTCTTGGTTTCGCGACCTCCCTCTTGGGCAAGCCGGAAACACATGGGTGGCTTTGTATTTGCAACTACAAACCCATTAAATTAAACCACAACCACTAGGTGAAATCACCATTAAAATACATCTAACCTATCAGCAAGCAAGACCCAACAATAATATCAACACAAATTTGTTAAATCACACCCCAAGAATGGGGGGTTTTCGCCACACATCAAGAAATAACAAAATACACCTAAAATGATAGTGAAATTAAATGGGTATAAGAAATTAAACCTTGATTTAAGCAAAGGAAGAAGAATAGAGAAGACCCACTTCCAACTTGGGGAAGATGAATTCCTTTCTTCAAGTCTCCTAAAAACCCTCTCCAAACTTGAGTAAAATAAAAAATACTAATATTATATTGTTCTATTAGTAAAATTTGATACTATGAGAAAAAAAACTTCTTAAGCTATAACTCTCAACGAGTATTTATAGTTTTCAGAAATATGTGCTGCGGCGGATCATTCGGCGACATTAGTCGGAATCACCGATTAACTCGGTGAATCATCCTTTGATGTAGTTCATCGCCGTCTTGCACCATCCTTTGGCATCGTCGTGCTCTGGGTCATTGGGCGACATAGTACTGCTTCGCAGAACTCCTTGGTGATGCGCCGACTTCTCCCTTTTTCCGCCAACTTGATCCTCTTCTTCAGGGCTCAGCATACTGGAACGAAAGGCGAAGTGAGACCCTTCGGCGATTCGCCAAGTGGACTCGGCGATCCTCAGGCCTTCATTTTCTCATTCTTTTCAGCCTCTTCGTTTCTTTTTGCGAAGTACTATCCATTCTTTCCTTCAATCTTCAAATACCTGAAACTTAAGCGTTTTCATCAGATATTGAGATAAAATAGGCATTTGAGGACACAATTTCTATTAAAATACAACCCTAAATGAGTCCAATTTATGGACTCATCCATACCCCCAACTTATAATTTTACTTGTCCTCAAGCAAACTCAAGTTCAGCTGTTCAATCATAGTGTCTCAAATAGTGCTGCATACGACTCAATCATGAATGTACACAACAAGACTTGAAACTACTTATGCGAAGATTCAATTGTGTACTCAAAGATTCAAGTTGTGACATACCCAAAGATTCTCATGTTCACAATACTTTCTACTAATGTAAGTTCAAGCTCAACGAAAGAATCTAAATGCCCTCACACAAAGAATGATTCCATGTTCACACACAGAATCTAATCAATTTAAGATCAGGAATCAGATGCAACGCTCACACTCAAAAAGTAGAACCCAATGCATGTTTTCACCCATAGGTTTGCCCTTATTTTCCAATCGACTTTCGATTTGGCTTACTCAAGATCAAAAAAGTCTTTTCAAGGCTTGTAATGGGGCTGAGTGCATAGGTATGGTCTTTTAGGTTCAGTCCCTTATCCATCCTCATGAGATTTGGTGTTCTCAAAATGTCCTTTTCCTTTCCCTTGTCACTTTTTCTTCCACTGCTTCTAAGTCATCCTTTCATTCATTCTCCATGTATTGTTTGGAAACCCAATTCCTTTTTCACTTTTATTCCAAAATTATTATTATTATTATTATTATTTTAAAAAATTCCGGAGGGTTTCCATTATGTTTGGCAATAGCATGGGTTAGAGAGACTTTTTCTTACACTTCTTGATTTCTCCTTTTCCTTTTAACCACACCCCCAACTTAGGCTTTTGGCCTAAGTTGGCTATTCACTAATCCACAACTTAAGATGACTGTAGGTAGTGGGTCAAGCAAGGTCTAGGGTTCATCAAGTTTCTTCCAAAAAAGGGTAAGGCTCAAGGGGTGTTCAAAAGAGTTTCACACGCTCATGGGTAGGCCACAAAAGAGGTATATGTCAAATTTGGCTCACACTCTTTAAAGCTACCTAAGATCATATCAAGAGGACACCTTTCTAAATCAATCAGACTAACAGGGCAAATTCTGGGTTTATTCATGAATGGTTCAAAGTAAGCTAATCACACAAGGCATCGATACTCAAGTCAAACAAGACTACACACTTTCGCTAGTGTGCAATGGTCATTACAACAGAATCAATTCAATAAATGGCTAATCACAACAAGATGCAAGAAGTTCATATATTGTCTATGCAACTTCATTTGGTCTCGTTGTAGCCGTGCATTCATGTTCGTTCAATTGAAAGCATTATTTAAGTCATCAGTATTGATCGGAACTGAGTCTTAAATTTTGTAAAAGAACAACCACTTTCAACACACGAGAGGTAGCAAAAAAAATTTGGAAAATTTTAAAAAATTTCGAAGGGGTCAAAATCATTTTTATAATTTAAAACCAAAAGAGAGACACGAGCTCAAACATCCACAAAAAGAAGTACCTAACACAATGAACAACAGACAACCCAAATATACACAAAACACGAATAAAAAATAGCACACAAAAGGTGAGCCTCACCCCACCACAAATAAAAGCAATTTGTCCTGAAATGCAATTAACACAAAATCTGAAAGGCAGAATAAAGAAAAATAGAAAGGGAGTTAAAGAGGGGATCCTGGCTAAGTAGTCGCTCCATCGGGGCATCAGTGCCGAGAGTGACTTCCAGAAGGGCCAGCTCCACTGGATCCAGCAGCAGGATACTTTTCCAAGGAGGCTTGCACAACGGCGTTTATCATGATTTCTTCAGTTTCGGCTATGTCGTTTGCTGCAGATCCCT
Organism: Solanum piurae; assembly: GCA_029582685.1. Lineage (NCBI taxonomy): Eukaryota > Viridiplantae > Streptophyta > Magnoliopsida > Solanales > Solanaceae > Solanum > Solanum piurae. The sequence goes on along the minus strand of JAJOOO010006863.1, from coordinate 10,444 downwards.
CAATCATCTCTTTTTCCATCTCTTCCTCTGAGTCAAAGTCGATTATATGTTTTTCTCTATCCCCATGTCCAGTGGTGGTCTGGGGAATTGCAGACATGTTTGGAGTCTCCTTTGATCCAAAGATCATGGACACATCGGTGAACTTCAGGTGGTTTACATCTTTTCGCAGCTCAATAATGACAGCTCTTAAAGCTGTCACCTCATATGTTACCCCTTGCTTGTGCTCACACACTACTATCCTGGCTGCTAGGGCGTTAATGATTGTGCTTAGAGGTGTCACAGCATCAGCTAGGGCAATTTGGATCATACTTGGAACAGAGGCCTCTAGATTGGCAGCCCGATGTTCAGTAGAAATGACTAGTTGTCCCATCCGGAGTTGGGAAGCCTGTGTGAGTGGAGGCTGGGAAATAGCAGCAACAACATTAGGTTTGGGAGACCTTGCAGCAACGGAAGAATCTGGAGATGCCTCTGCAGGTAATGATTCTGTGCTTCCTGACACCACCAATGTTGTCTTCTACCTTTCTACTTGATCCTTAACGTACTCGGCTTCAATCCTCCAGATATCAATAGAGGCTATGGGCATCATTTCCATATCTCTCTTGGCATCACGAGGTACCCGAGCTTGTTTGCATAATGTTGTGATCAATACTGGGAACGAAAGTGAGGTTTTGCTCTGCCTTGCATGTATGAGTATCTCTGAAGCGATGATTTCTCCCAATTTTGTCTGCGTTCCTCTATGATGCAACCCAGGCAAGCTGTCTTGGCAAGGCGAAGAATCGACTCATTCAGGGATGACATGATTGTGCTGCTGATGAAACTAAACCAGAACCTTACTACTATGTTTGGCTCTTTCTTTTCAATTGGAGCTCTTTCCACCAGCCATTTTGGAGTCCCTACTGAAATTAGTGGGGCTAACCATTTTTTTATCTCATCCATTTTCTTTGTTCTTGTAACACCCCAGAAATTCTATAACTTCAGTTAGAGCCTCACCTTATGAATAATGACTTAAACATAGATAAAATGATGTTTCTAAATCTAAATTAATTCAATTGACCTGGTTTGGAAGAGTAAAAGTCTAAACGTCAAGAAACAACCTGGACGTCCGGAAACTAGAGAAAAATGTGTTCTAGTGTGTCCTTAGGTTTTGGGCAGGTTTGGGAGTGTCGTATGAATGTAAAATCTTCTAAAAAAATTTAAATTAGGTAAATATATGTTTATAGGGTCACAAAGTTTGAATATGAAGCCCCGGGGCGACCCTGAGGGACCCCGAGGAGGACCCCAACCTTGGCCAAGCAAGCTGCCAAGGCATCTTGCAAATTGCACTTGGAGGGAATAGCTCCGCGTCGTGGACTAGCTCCCCCAAGGAGAAAAAGTTTACTTCGCGATGCGGTCGTGTCGCGGACTCTACTGTCTCGAAATTTAATTCCAAATATCTTCAGGGAACAGCTCCGCGTCGCGGACTATCGATTTTTACTTCATTAAAGAGTCAAACTAAGTGAGGGGTATTTAGGGTACTTTAGGGGACGTGTATATAATGATTTTTAAGTCAAATTACCTCACTTTTATCACTCAAACACAAAACCCCAAAGATCAAAACCTAAAGTTCCTCCTTCTCTCTACTCTCTCTCTTCTCAAGAACTCCATTGAAGAAGATAGTAGCTTCAAGAAGAAGACCAACTCTACAAGGATTTAACTCGGATATTCGTGGTTAATTCGTCAATAAGGTATGGTTGCTTATCACTCTTGGGAATTCCTTTCCCCAAGATGCCCCTTCAAGATGAATTTCAAAATCTCCAATTTCTAGGTTTCAATTCAAAAAAAGTGGGTCTTCTTTCTAAAGTGAAATTGATGTTATAAACTGACTTGATTGATGTTATATGAACAATTATTGATGAATTTATGTTGTATTGGTGGTTTCTTGAAGAATTCCCCATGAGACCCATGTTTCTCCTTCTTTTCCTAATTCTAACCCTAGTTTGTGTTGGATATTGATTGAAGGCTATGAATTGAATGTGATGTTATGCAATTCACATTTGTATGATGATTCTACCCTAGGTTATGTATAATTTCTATGAAATTAGGGTTGAGTCTTTGAATGAAGCCTTAAAGGCTATGAAGGGAATATGTTAATTGCTTATATTGATGTTGAGTATGTTATTACTTCATGGATTGCCGTGTATTATGTGTTGGTTATGAATTGTTTGGTAATTGAAGTATGAATGTCCCATGAAGGGAAAAAAGGCATGAAGGTTGGTTCTTGTTTGAACTCAAGTATGAAAGGTGAAGTACTTAGATTGTGATGATGCTATACCTAATGTGTCATTTTGGTGTTGATGACCTAGTTTCCTCATCCTTAACCCTGTACACTTAAATTAGCTATGAAGTATGTATATATGTTATGGTATGATTGCTATATGATTGAAAGGTAGTTCTCATGATTATAATGTAATGTAAAGTGAAAGGTTTACTCACTTGCTAAGTGTTTCTAAAGTGAAAGGATTGTTAGTCACTTATGAACACATATGAGCTATTATGGTAAGATGTCTACATAAGAGTCTAGTAAATGCTAATGTGAACTTATGTGATGACTAAATATGATTACTAAAGGGAATTAGATGCTTAGCATCGAAAGGGCATGTAAATGAGATGGGGGTCTCACGTTTAGTAAGTCCGGCTCCCCACATGGGTTTCCTCATGTTTAGAAAGTCCGGATTACCCATTGTATATGTTATCTCATGAGATGGAAACCCCCACGTTAGTAAGTTAGGGTTTCTAGAAGCAATCTCCTTGATCCTTAACTATGTGCCCACATAGGACTCTAGCTTAGTGGATCCACCTAGATAGCTATGTACGAATGGTTACACCTTAGGCAAGTGTTAACCATCTCTTTTCGGTGTGGGAGTAAAACACCATATTCCATGTAGCTCTCATAGTCTATGTCGGTTATTGCAATATTTCCCTAATGTAAAAGTAAATGAAGGTATGAAAGGTGTGAACTTTTACTAGGGCTTTCTTAAGGGTGTCTACATAGTGTAAGGGAGGGTATGTTACTTCTCTTGCACATTGCACTTGTGGGATCCTAAGAGATGGTTGTAGTAGTGTTCTCTTATGATTATGACTTATGTGTGTTGAAGCTATGTTATGTATGATCATTATGAATATGGTAAGTTATGATGAAATACGATCTTATGAATGTATGCATGAAGTAGGTTGCTTAATGTGATACTTGGCTTTGAATAGGGTTATGGGGTTCTATTCTCTGCATTGCACTAGTATTGTTTGGGTTGTCTACATATTGGGATGATATTATGTTGGTTTGGACTATGATGTTTATTTTGTGTGCATATTTGATTTACTTGGTAAAAAGCATCTTTTGACGAAATGTCCTTTTATGAATGTTTCAATGGTTTTTATGCATAGTAGCCATACTCAGTACGTGTGTTGTACTAACCCATATTTTCTCCCTATTCCCCAAACATTTAGTTTTGGGCCATTGAGGATTCAAGCTTACTTCTCAAGACACTTAGAGTTGCTTCCCCAAGTTGATGAGTCCTCAAGTTTGAGGACAAGACCCTATGATCTAGATTCTATGTTTAGTTCTTTGCTTATCTTGAAAGACATTGTTGTACTTTCCTATTTCAAGACTTCTTATTGATGTAAGGGCTAAGTCCCATTTTCGATACTTCTATGTCTAGATGCTACATTGTGACGAAGTTAGATTCTGTTTTTCATATGTGAAGTGAAGTTGAACTTCCAAAGTAAAAGTTTTAAATGTTCTGTGATTTTATTCTATGATACATGTTATGACGAATGCTAAGGGCTTGCATAAGATCTCTTCGAGGTCGAATACGTTGGTAACGACTAGGGGGTTCTCTCGGGTCGTTACAGTTCTAATCAAGTGCTGGCAGTGATTTCCAATATTCGTGTACATTCCCAAAACTACGTTAATCGCCTCACTATCACACTTCACCCTCCTGCCTCTAACAACCACATAGTTTATTTTTTTGAAGGTCGATGCTAGTTGCTTTTTCTGGGGTATTAGTGCACTATATGCACTATAGAACTCTATAACCTAGTTTGGAATATAAGGACCGCGGGGCATGGTGAAAACTTGGAACTCATGGTATCTCATGCATTCCATTATCTCTGGGTGTCTATCTATAACTCCGTCTATGGACATCTGGTTTTCCTCCATTATTGTCCTCAATCCCTCCGTTTTTACTCGATTTGTTGACTTAGGTGGAGGGCCCTGTGCTGGAGGCGCTAATACCATTGCATGCTCTTGAAATAGGGATGTAGGAGTGGTAGGCTGGGTATTCCTATTCCTGGATGGATCAATCAACTTCTTAGTTCGCCGCTCAGCCATCTGTGGGATTAACAGATCATCCTCATCAGAACCCGCATTTTCACTATCAGATTTGGTGGGGTCATTTCTGTAAAAGCCATCACTGTCAGTGCTTGCATCTGATAGTTCAAGGATCTTTTCATTGCCCTTGCCTCTCCCACCAATTGTGGAAAGTTTAGCAACCTTGCTTTTGAATGCCGTTGTATCTTCGTTGATTTTAATCCCTTTTGTTTTACCTTGAGGTGACCTGCTTCCTCTTGCAACTTTAGTTATAGCCATTTCTGCAAAGAATTTGGGAAGAAGTTAGAAAGACTAAATCAAATTCATAGGGACTCAATGGCAGACTGTTTCACCGAATAGATCGGCAAATTGCCCAGTTTCTTTGGCCAGCACTGCTTTGTCCGCTGAGAGTCACAGTGCAATAAAGGAAAAGGGTGCAGAGAAAGGGTGATCGAGGGTGCTTTCGGAGATTCACCGAATGTTTTTAGCGATCTGAGACTTCTCACCGAAATCTACATAATCCATGACTAAAGTAACATGGAATTAAAGATGTGATGGGGTCAATAGGCAAACTGTTGATTGATTTGGCAAACTCGACCTAGCTCGCCAATCGGCCTATCGTGCCTACTTCCCATCTATCTCTTTAATTTTAACCCGCAACCCCAGAAAACAAAATCAAACACGCACTAGATAAATCAAGCTTGCAGTTTTTTTAGTATGCAGGAGCACCTCATAAAATTTCATTTATGTCAAAACATTAGAACTGGATTTCAACAATTAACGCAGAAGGGTTGGATTAGCAAATCAAGAGAGGCACTTGAATAGTCTAAAGTTGTCACCAAGACACTGTACACAACATGGGATAAAATTTCTTGTAGTGAGAGTATAAGTATTATAATAAAATGCAGGGTTCTAAGGACTAACCTTTTAGTCAGATCAAGTCAAGACTGTGATGTTATGCATCAAAATAGTACAGACTCAAGCACTACTAAATTAGTTAAAAAACTCAAGAGATATGAAAACTTTTGAAAACATTAAGTAGGTGCGACGTTATGAAAATCGAGATTGAGAGAATGTGAAAAAGGTTGAAAGTAAAAACCCGTGGCCTTATAGAAACCATTCATATTTCACCCATTCGGCGATTCGCTGAGTATCTATCTACCTCACAGAGTTTTACAGGACCTTCAGTTAAGGTGAGGATCCAAACAGCGGTCTTTGTCGAGGTCGCCGATCTAGTCGGCGATTCTCCAATGTAGAATTGTGTAATTCATTCTGTACTTTTCACAAACTTACCATGCCTAATCCTACAAAATCAAGACACCTTTATTTCAATCATAACACACTATAGGCATTTAAGGGTTTTGGGTTGCCTCACAAACATCTCCGTAGTTAACATCGTGGCACGATGCAAGTAAACGCTCAAACCTCATTTTTTGGGGTTGAACTGTAGTGACCCTAAAAAGAAACTAGAGTGACTAGAGCCTAACGTGTGTTCGTTTGTGTTCATCTTGAGTTTTAATGGTGTTTGATATTGTTCTGAGCCATGGTTGAGGTGTTTAGGGGTTAGACGTCAAGGTACGACTCCCCAAGGACCACCCTAAGTGTCCTTGAGGAGGACCCTAAGTTTAATCCCTAAAGCCCCCAGGAAAAACCATGGTTGGCCAAAAGTGGCCAAACTACGGCCATGACCTACGGCCATGACCTACGGCTCTTGGGTCGAACCACTACCAGTAGTTTTGTATCATAGTTGCAGGACCTGTAGGTTGACTCTCAATCCCAAACCATGTACCCTATTGATGGGGCGTGGACCAGGCCATGGTCCGTAGTCTGGTGGGCGTGGAATGGACCTGCAAAAGTTGTAAGGGATACGACCAACTTAGGGGTGAGTTGGTAAATTCACCCCTAGTCATAATTAATATATGGGTTATTATTTTAAGTGTTTTTAAGTATTGAATTAATTCTTCAAATTAAAAACTCCCAAAAACTTTCTCTCTCTAAAGTTCTCTCAAGTTCAAGGAAAAAGAAGGTGGAGAGCTAGGGTTTCAAATTGAGGGTTTCCTTCCACCAAATTTTGTTGGGATTTCATCAATTGAGGTATGGTGTCTCTTTATCTAGGACTCATCCTCATCCTAGAGTCAATTTCAAAGGATTTTACAATGTTTTCAAAAAGTGACTAAAAGCTTGTTTTTGAATTCTATCAAGGGTTCTTGCATGAAAATGATTTGAAACGTTTGGATATGGATTAATTGATGTTTGTTTGTAGTTTTTGAATGAAATACTCCATGAACCCTTGCCTTCTACAAAATCCTAAAATTTGCTATGAAGTGGGTCTATTTCAATAAATTCAAAGTTGAGGGAATTATGTGTAAAGTGAATTGTATTCATATCTCTTGTGTTGTTTAATATTTATTCATGATTAATTGTTGATAATGGGTAAATTAAGGGTGGTAAAACTTATGGGTGAAGTATTGATGATTGCTTGGATTTTGGTGATTTTGGCTATGGCTTTGGATTATGGTAAAAAAGCTTGAACTCTGTTTATTGAATTGATTGTTGTTGGTAGGTTGAATCCACCTTTGGTGGAAGTGTTATATCTTATTCTTGTGTGGTATTATTGTGAATTGTAGCCATGAAGGCATTGGTGAAGTTGTTGTATAATGTTGGAATACTGTATTATTGTGAATTGAGGCCATGAAGGGCATTATATGAGTGTTATTATATTGTTGTATTATTATACACATATGAGGCTATATGTAAAGTCCTATATGAAGCTATATGTAAAGTTTGTGTGAAGCTATAATGTGAAGATGTTCTAATGGTATTAATATGATATTGTATAAAGTGTTATTATGCTAATGTGAAAGCATGTTTTTCTTGAAATGGTGATATGTGGTGATGATGGACTATGATGAGTCTTTATAAGATGATGTTGTAGCTCATATGCTAAACTTGAGTATCTTGTCTTGTGTTATGAAAGCTTGATTATATATATGAATGTTTGGTTGAGCTATGACTTAGTAATGCTACTCTTCTTATAAATGCTAAAAGAGAAATTCTACGCCAACGCTTGAATTGGTAGACTTAAGCATAGTGCCTTTTCATTAGTCTAGCTTTACTAAGTAAATGTATAACCTTGAAGGATGGGCCTTAGGGTGATGTTCCCTTCTTGAGTGATATGATAGACTTAGAGATGGATGGAGCCGGAACGGCATGAGAATCCTTATCTAAGAAAGTCAAATGAGCTATCCTTATCTAAGAAAGTCAAATTAGCTATCTTTATGAACCTAGATTGGCTATGACTAAGAAATGGGGCCTTTCTTGGGAAGAGGTACTATGAGTTGGTTGAACTAGAAAAGGAACCCTCTCTAGTACATATGTGATTGAATACTCTATGGAAACCAAGGCTAAGCACTGAGTGGATATGGTTAGAATGGTGGCCTAGTTGAGCATGAGATTAGGCACAATGAACATCCTTGGATATCTCTTAAACCATGTGCCAACATGGGTTGCTTTTAGTTCTACCCTTGGCAAGTAGAACAACCTCCACGGAGTAGGATACACTCCGGATTCCATACCTTGCTAGTGTGGTCTATGCCGGTTAAGGCCTATTTCCATCATATGGGATGTGGACTCTAGTATTGGATAAGTTCTACAATGTGTAGGTAGTAGTATGGGATGCTATCTACACATGGCACGAGTAGGCTTAGAAGATACTAAAGTGAGTTCCCTAAGCCTTAGGGCTATTATGTGATTGTCCCCTACATGCTTGTGTGTCTCTTAAATGGTTTATAAAGAATGTTGACTTAGTATGTTATAATGTAATGATAAAACGCTTGTCTATGGTAACTATTAGGAACACTTACGTGTATATGAGGAGGTTGTATGGGCGGTCACTTCATTATTCACTTAAGTTTGGCTTAGGGTGACTTGAGATAGAGGCTTAAATGGTAATGAAGGACTTACTTTGCTATCTTGTTTAAGTATTGTACACTTGTGTTAATTGAGTTGTAAATGATGTGAATATGGTCTTATTTGTGAATGGTGACTTGAAATGTGGGTTTATGCTTGTGGTTGTAAATGTTTGTTAAAAAAGGTCTTAAAAGCATACATTCCTTGTAAATGACCGTTGTGCATGTTTTCTTGCATGGTCATCATAATTAGTACTTATTGTACTAATTCCATATTTCTCTATTGTTACAAGTGTAGGTGGTGGAAAGTGAGGAGATTTTTTGAGGAAGCTTGGGATATTGACTCTTCTCAAGAAGCTTGGTATGTCCTCATATATTCGAGGACATAGTTGTTACCTTTCTAGTATTTCCACTTAGACATTGTATAAGAGTTATATTTTTGTTGTAAAGGGGTCGTATCCCTAAGATGTTCTATTCATCTCTAAGATGGTACATGAGACTTAGAAATTCTATTTCATTACATTTGAAAGATTTTATGAGTATTATGGATATTTTTTAAAAAGGTGTTTCTATTCCTTACGGTTTTTATTACTGAATGCGATGATTGATTGCTAAGGGCTAGTATTAGACCTCCAAGAGGTCGAGTACGCATGTTACGACTTGGGGGTGCTCTCGGGTCGTGACATGAACCTAGTACAACTAGGTGATCGCAATTGTTCATTTGGATGGAGTTGAGGCAATACATGACCCAAGAGAGTTTTAATAAGCTGGATAGATCTAGAGTGAGAATCGCTCATCTAAGTTGGCACTTCTACATTTTCTCTAATCTCCTCTAACACTCTATCTTGCTCATTTAGCTTTTGGGTGATGATTAATAATGTATCCTCGGCATGTCTATTTCCGTTGTCCATAGACCTTCCCTGCTCGGTAGGTGATATGCATTTGCTTTCCTTTTTGGACATCACCTCCAGTTCCTCGACCTTTTGGGTCAAGTTATTCATCTGACTCAGCCAAATGTTCAATTGCTGGTCCTTCTCAGTATCCTTGTTGATTTTGGCCACAAGGTCAAGGAGTTTAGATGCTATCTCATAGGAGTGTCTCTCAAGACCACCCAGGATGAGTCGATTGATTAATCCTTTGTTTTTGGGATTAAGACTCCAATAGAAGCACTCCAGTAGAACTAGATCGGGAATTTCATGAGTTGGGCATTGCATCAATAATGCTTTAAGCCTCAGCCACGACTCATGAAAAATCTCATCTTCCATCTGTTTGAAGGTCAGGATGCTATCCCTGAACCTCATCACTTCCACCGAGAGGTGCTCTATTGGTTCATAGTCATTAACCACACTCATCTCTCTTGTTTCTGTAACAACAAACGAACAAAATGAAACTACAAATTAAGTAAGTAAACTACAACTAAGGAGAATGAAAATTTTACTAATCAAAAAAATTCTCAAGTAACACCACTCCCCGGCAGTGGCGCCATTTTGATGTTCGACGTAATCAACTGACACTATATCGCGTGTAGTGATATAACCCAACCAAGGGTTGGGATCGTTCCTACAAGGAGTGGTTTTGAGAATTAGTAGAAAAATAAAATCAAGTTCTAATTAGTCGTAGCTAAACATTAACGATTCAAAACATTGTAAATTAAAGGGGAGACAAAAGGGTCAAATATCAATTTGGGGTTTTGTCTCAAGTATAGTGAAAACATCAAAAATAAAAAGAAAATCAAGTATGTGGAAGAGTTCTTGGGGTGTGACCGCAATACAAGTTGAGATAAATAGTTGGGTACATGCTCCCGATAACACATTTTGTAAGATAATAGTGACTAGGCTAAGCTTTTGATGGAAATAAGTTCCATCTCGGGTAACTTACCCCGTTTCAAATGCGTTCCTCTCGGACACCCATTTACCGCATGAAGACCAGCCTACGCCTTACCCCACTCACTCTCTCGAGCTGAGTGTTAGGATATGGGACTAGGGCTCACCCTCTCAGGCTGAACCTTATGTAGACCCACTCCTTAGGCCATCAGTCTAGTGGTCTTGGTTTCGCGACCTCCCTCTCGGGCAAGCCGAAAACACATGGGTGGATTTGTATTTGCAACTACAAACCCATTAAATTAAACCACAACCACTAGGTGAAATCACCATTAAAATACATCTAACTTATCAGCAAGCAAGACCCAACA
>JAJOOO010006862.1:0-85213 GCA_029582685.1 Solanum piurae | reverse complement strand
CTTGTTTTGGGAAAATAATGAGTTATAGGAATGTTTTAAAACCTAAAACCATTTATATATATATATATATAATATAAACCATTTAAAATCAACCCCACCTAATAACACATAAAAACGAAATTACTTAAAAACTCTTCACTTGGGCAACCCCGTCAGGAACCACACGAAATACCATCAACACTCAACACGATCACAAACGAACACATGTTAGGCTCTAGTTACTCTAGTTTGTTTTTAGGGTCGTTATACTATTGAATCTTAAACACGTACCGCTCCCAGTGGGATTTGATGCCAACTCATTTAGTTGGGTTTTATACTGACTAGCGATCGTTGACACTTAGAATTGGAAGAAGTTTCCTTGAAACGTTAATCAAAATGGCGCCGCTGTCGGGGAGTGGTGTTGGTTAAGATTCTTTGGTTAAGTTGAATTTTGTTCATTTTAGTCATAGTTGAATCTACTTATTTTTAGTTTTGGTTTGTGTGTTGTTATTTGAAATAGAGGAAATGAGTGTCAACGGGAGCAATGGTAGCCAAGTGGGCCACCAAGATGACATCGGCAACATCAACGATGTCAATGAGCCAAATGTTAACGACCCTCATCTAATGGGTGGAATTGGTGCCATTAGCTTGCCTCCAGCTGAAGGAAATGATGTGTTCCACATTACAAGCACCATGTTGCAGCTCTTGCAATTGAAAGGGCTGTTTGGTGGGTTGGCTCATGAGGATTCCTATGAACATATAAGAAACTTTTTTGACATTTGCGGGTCATTCTCCTTCAAGAACATATCCCAAGAGTCGGTTCGGTTGAGGTTGTTCCCATTTTCATTAATGGGAGAAGCATATAAGTGGTTGGCTGAATTGCCAAGAAACTCCATAACTTCGTGGGAAGAGCTTGTCACCGCATTTCAAGTGTGATTTTTCCCTTCTTCGAAGATGATGACACATCAGGATAGCATCCAAAGCTTCAAGCGTTAGGAGGGTGAGCCATTTCATGAGACTTGGCTAAGATTTAGGTATGTTCCTCCCCATGAGCGCCAAAAGCCCAAAGATTCTGAGAAGTGGCCGGTCTGAGGATATGCTCTCTCGTATTCTCAACAATGTTAAGAGGTTCGATAAAATCTTGAAAGAGATGAAGGAAGATGCATCGACCCTTAGCCATACGGTTACCTCTCATTCCATCTCTATCAAACAGTTGGAGACCCAGATGGGTCCAATTTCTTCCTATTTAAACCCGAGACAACAAGGGGGGTTTCCTAGTGACACTATGGCCAACCCCAAGAATGATGTTTGAGTAAGGACTTGCGTCGTGCCACAATGTTAACTAAGGCGCTGTTTGGGAGGCAATCCAAGTTTTTATTGCTTTCTTTTTGTTTTTGAAATAATCGTGTGTTGATGTTGTAGGTTAAAGTGTGGAATGGGACGAAAAGTGCAGGTTGGCAAGCAAAATGTCAAGTCGGTGACTCGCCGAAGAGGTTGGCGAGCCCGACTTGGATCGTCGTTGGACTCAAGAAATTCTAAAGTTGGAGTCTGTAAAACTCAACAGACCCATGGACAAGTAGGCGAATTACCGAACAGGTTGGCGATCCCGACTTAGTCCGCCGTTTGGACCCCCACATTAACTGGAGGTCTTGTAAAACTCGGTGAGGTAAGTGACCACTCGGCGTGTCGTCGAGTAAAACTAATGTCGCCGAAACGGCGAGAACTGAATAGTTTTAAAAGTTTAAACGCTTTTACATTCCCTCACTTTTTAACTTCCCTAAATCACACCCGCACTATACTTTTCTACATTTTTGCATTGTTACCACTCGTTAGTCTTTGATTGTGTGTTCGAAGATGTAAATCGTTGCCGCCTAGCATTTCAAATCTCGTATTTGTTATTAAAGGTTGGTTTTTCGAACCCCGAACTCGTATTTAGTGATTTTACTCAATTGCAATTGTTTTGATCTTAATGATGTGTGTTGGGCCTTTTTGAATCCATGTTTGTGTGCTTGTTTGCTGATTTTATATTCAAAATCTTGCCTAAATTGCCTATATTGTTGATTTCCCTAATTTCATGCTTTAAAATTGATCGAAATCTTGTTGGGTAGTGCTAAATTATTGTTGGGTCTAGTCGGGTGAAGTCTGAGTAACCCATAAATATGCTAAATGACGTACTTTGCCCGATGATGAAGCGTTTGACGTCATTCTTAAGGGCATAAGTTGTCAAATGGTCAAGTTTGGCCAAACCGGGAGAAGTTTGAGTACCCCAAGGGCATGGTTCTTATGGGTCTGAATTTAATTAAGTTAGTGTATGCTTTGATTTTGTTTTCGGGGGCTGCGGGGTTGATTTTGGAAGTCAGGGTTGAAAGTAGGCACGTTGGGCACTTTGGGAAGCTGGGTCGAGGTCGCTGAACCACTCGACGGTTCGCCCAATCCCCCTAGATCGCCTTTAATTTCATGCTAATGTTAAGTTTGGGTTCTGTAACTTTTGGCAAGAAGCTTGAGGTCGCCGAGTGCAGTCGGCGACTCACTGAAAGTCTCCTTTGATCACCCTTTCTGCGCCCCTAACCCCTAAAATACACTATAACTTTCGGCGGGCTTGTCTTTTCTTACCTAATGTTGTCGATGATTCACCAAAAGGCCCCTTCCATCGCCGACATGGCACTTTTCTAGAAAATTTTGAAGCCAATACTTTCGACGAGCCCAATCTGGATCGCCAAAGTATTCAGCGACTCGCCGATCGGTTTGGTGAATTTGTCTACAATATGTTTTCTGTGATTTTTCTTGACTTGTTTTTAACTTTTTATGATGTTTTTGTAGATATGGCTAGAACCAACTTAGACATGCCACCCCGTAAAAGAGCACGGGGCATTGTGATGAATGAAGGGGCAGCCAATCCTCCCAAAAAGGGAAGAAAAGAGCCTCCAAAGGGAGGAAAAGCCAAAAGTAAGAAGCCCAGATCTGAGGTTCTGGAGCACAACTCCGGCAGCAAGGGAGAGTCCTTTCACTCCCAAGCTACATTATCTGAGCCTGAGGATGACCAACCTCTACAATCCCGGCGGGCACAGATTCGTGCTAGGTCTCACCCAGATTCGGCGAGAGTCCCAGAAGGCACCCCTCCTACAACAGATACAGTGCCAGTTCCGGTGCCAACTTTAGTCCCAGTTCCACCACCACAGGTTCCTCCTTCCCGTCTACTCAACTGATTAAAAGCCAAGGGACTGAGGATGATTCTAGAAGAGAAGTTGTTGTCCATAGAGGGCTTAGAGGAAAAATACACTTTATTATTGGACACAATCAGGTGGCGTAGGTTAGATATCTTCACTAGGTTCTGAGGCCCGTATATCCCCACCTGGGTTCGTGAGTTCTATTCTACTTACGGTGATCTAGTTTCTCAAGGGAAGAAGAAGGCCTGTGCGTTCAGACCGGTGAATTCTAGCATGGTTCGAGGAAAAGAAGTTGGGTGTAGCAACGATCACATAAACGATGTCTTTGAGAGAGCCACAGGGTCTGAGCATAAATATGAGGGCCTGGCGACAACTAAGTCCCTAGATGACCTAAAGGGCTGGCTTTCCCCCCCTTATTTCTAATACCACCCCGAGGTGGATTGAGGCGGGAGTCCAAAAAGAGAAGAAGGACTTGAATGTAGCTGCACGGTACTGGTTCGGATTCATCAGAAACTCCATCATGACTTTACAGAATGAGTCCATTCTCCGCCATGTAAAGGCAGCCTGTCTAGGGTCGATCATAGCAAAGAAGCGGCTCAACTTGGGATTGATTATTGAGTAGGAGATGGCCATGAGGTCCAAACAGCGTCATACATCCCTTCCATTCCTGGTCTTGATTACAGAGTTGTGTTGGCATGCTGGAGTTCCCCGTGATGAGACTAGAGATATTAAGGTCACTCCTACATCCTCCCCTAACATCCGGCGTATAAAGGCCGAGTACATTTGGGAAGAGGCAGACAGGAGCAGACCAGCTCTGGTGGACACATCCCCGGAGATTGATGTTGAGACGATTCTTGTAGAGGCACATTTGCCTACTCCGGCCTCCGAGGTTTTAGGTACACCTCCTTCCATTTCTTCCTCCCGGGCTCCTGGTGTTTCTACTTCTTCCTAGTCCACCAGGATTACTCATGCCATGATACTTATGATAGGGAACTTAACCCATTCTACGGATGTGAGGGCTACTCGATTGGAGGCTGAGGTACCATAGATGATCTAGAGTGTTATCCTAGCTGCACTGACACCTCTACGAGCATCTATTGACACTTTCACAGCGAGAGTTGAGACTTGTTAGAGTAGACATGGGGAAACTTCAAAGATGATGGTTTTAAAAGCCGAGGTCACTGATTTGAGAAAGGATGTGGACTACTTGAAGTCCACATACTTCATTTCTAGAGGCAGCTGATGATGTGGATACCCCGTCTACTTCTGAGATTCCTCCGGCCACCATCGGAGATGTACAGATGGATGACATAGCAGCTGATAAGTCGGAGGAAGAGACCGATGAGGAATAGATAGAGGTTCCGGAGGAGACCATCTATGGAGACCTGTCAGATCTGGAGGAGACGATTGTACAGTCGGTAATTCAGACATCGCTGACAGAGACGTCCATGGTAGGCCCTAGTGGATCGAGTGCTACTGATGCCACACCGGATAGTGAATCCTCGACAGATGGAGCGACTGCATAGACATGACTTTTCTTTACCTCCCTCTCTGTCACTTTTATTGATTTTTAGTGTTTTTATCACATTTGAGGACAAATTGCTTTTTGTTTGTGATGGGGTGAAGTATTTCCATACCTACCTCTTGTGATTATTACTTTTGTTTATATATTGGGTTTTATGCTGTAAATTGTGTTTTTGCACTGTGGTGTGGATGTTTGAGATTCTGGCTCCTTGTTTTAATTGCAAATGGTTTTTGGACCATTCTGGAAAAAAAATCCACCTCTTGTGTGTTTAATTGTGGTTGTTCTTGTGAAAATTTGAGAATCGGTTATTATTAATACCGATGACTTGAATGGTTCTCTCAATCCAACAAAAATGAATGTGCATCTACGATGAGGCTAAATGAAGTTGCATCGATAATATGTGAACTTTTTTCATCTCGTTGTGACTAGCCGGGTATCGAATGAGTCTTCTGTGATGAACATTGCACACTAGCGAAAGTGTGAAGTCTTGTTTGATATTGGTGTCAATGCCTTGTGTGATGATCTTACCATAAACCATGTGTGATGACACCTAGAATTTGCCCCGTTGGTCCGGTTGACTAAGTGTTGCAAGCTCTTGAAATGATCTTAGGAAATAATTTGAAGAGTGAAACAATTTGAAATTATTCCTCTTTTGTGGTCTACCTTGGTGTCCAGTATTCCATGAGAAGTGAATAATGAAGTGACTTTTGAGCATGGGTGAAAATGTTGAATAAAAGGAAAGAAAGTGTTGTTCATACCACATTTCATGAGGATAGCATCCACTGAGCCTAAATGGCCATACCTTCACACTCAACCCCATTACAAGCCTTGAAAAGACCTTTTTGATCTTGAGTGAGCTTAACGAATATTGGTTGGAAAATAAGGGCAAACCTATGGGTGAAGTCATGCATATGTTCATCTTTGTGAGTGTGAGAGTTGTATATGATTTCGGAGCTTTAAATTGTTGAAGAATAGTGTGTGAATATGGAATCATTCTTTGTGTGAGGGAATTATGGTGCCTTTGTTGAGCTTGAACTTGCATTTGAAGCAAGTATTGTGAACTTGAGAATCTTTGGTAATGGTGAGTCACAACTTAAACCTTTGAGTGCACAATTGATCCTTGCATCAGTAAGTTGAGTCTTGTTGTGTGCATTCATGATTGAGTCTTGTGTAGCATTGTTCGAGACATCCTTTTTGAACTGCTGAACTTGAGTTTTACTTGAGGACAAGCAAAAGTTTAGGTTGAGGGTGTTGATGAGTCCGAGATTTGGACTCATTTAGGGCTTTATTTATAATAATTTACTGTCCTCAAATGCGTATTTTGTGCCAATAACTGATGTAAAACCCTTGATTTCCAGGTACATGGATCGAGGAACAAAGCAAGGACACTTATTTGCAAAAAGGAACAAAGCGAGCTGAAAGAACGAAAAAAAGCAAGCTAGGTGATCGTCAAGTCCACTTGGCGAGTCGCCGAATGGACATTTGACCACCTAAAGTTCCAGTGTGCCAAGCCCTGAAGGAAAGAACCAAGTTGGCAAGAGAAAGGAGCAGTCGGCGGATCGCCGAGTGGTTCCGCGAAGTACTGTTGGATCGCCCAAAGTTACAGACCTTGAGGATGCCGAAGGCCAAGGCAGAAAGGCGATGGAATTGACCAAAGGACGGATTGCCGAGTGGATCGCCGAGCCTGACTTACTGCGTCGAATGGCTCTTTGCAGCATAGGTTTGGCGACTATAAATACATTTTTGAACATTTAGTTTAGATCAAATTTTTATTATATCGAATTGTGATTAGAATTTTGAACTGAGAGACAAGTTTTCTCTAGTTTTTCCTTAGCTTTGAAGAATTTAAGTTTTTTACTTTTGAGAAATTGGAAGTTGGTATTTGAGATTCTTCAAATTGGAACATTGTAAAGACGAATTAATCTTACCTAGTTGATGGAAACTCAGTTTGGTAACGATTTTTATCTTTTTATAATGTCTAGCTCAAAACTCAATTCTTGGGGTGTGATTATGTGATTATGGGCTGATTTAGTTTATGGGTATTGCTAATTGTTAGTTTAAATGTTTTTTAGAAGTGAGTTCAATAATTAATTGTGGCTTAATTTAAGAATTGTAGTTGCAAATGCAGTTTTACCTTTGTATTTTTGGCTTGCTCGAGAGAGAAGTTTTAAAACTAAGATTATTGATTGAATCGTCAGTGGGTATTGGGTTGACGTGGGTTCAGTTCGAGAGAGTGAATCCTAAACCCAATTCTACACATTCAGCTCGAGAGAGTGAATGGACTAAGGAGTGGGCTGTTCTTATTTTGCATGCTTGTCGATGTTCGAGAGAAATCGATTTGATTCGGGGTAAATTATTCGAGAGAAAGTTTACCTCCTCTATAGTCTAGCTTACTCACTAATATCTAGCTATTTTTCTAATAGTTGCAATTACCCATTTGTCTACATTAGCCTATAATCGAATCACATCCCAAGAACCCGTCTCATTATTGTTATTTCATATTGTTTATTGTTGTTTGTAGTTGATAATTTCAAACCAAACCATCCTTATTTGACATTAGTATCACCCCTGATTTGAATAATGTTTTTATTCGATAATGTCTATTCCTATGACTGATTTGACCACGTTCACACTTTTCTACTAAATCTTAAACACGTACTGCTCCCTATGGGATTCGACGCCAACTCATTTGGTTGGGTTTTATACTGATTAGCGATCGTTGACGCTTAGAATTGGAAGAAGTGTCCTTGAAACATTAATCAACAGCCCACGGGTACACCTCCCACTGATGCACCACGTTTTCTTAGACATGATTCATAATCAAATAATGATATGAGTCATTCAAAATTTCCAAACTATCTTAGGAAGAGCTTTCATTTTTTGTTTCCGTATTTGGATTTATTTTGAACTCTTTATCTTAGGATTTTCATTGTTTTATTTCAAGTTATAATTTATCAAAAAAACACTGTTTTTGATTATGTTTTTTAGTTTTTTAAGATTCGTAAAAGCCAGTGATTAATATAACTATATAAAGTGAAACTTTAGTATCTAATTACCATTTAGTCAGTAATATGGCAAAAACCATTATCAATCAATCACTGACCGAAAATAAAAAGTAAATGATATATATATTACCAACAAAATAACAATCAGTTAGTAAGCTTCCTAACGAATAACTAATGAGATTTTTATGTTTTAAAAATTACTAACCAATTAGTAATGTAAGTTACAAAAGTAAATAGTCATACTTATTAACCGATTTAACATCCGTTGGTAATTTACCAACGAACTGCCAACAATTTTTTTTCTTAATTGACATCGCTAACTGATTACCAATGTATTTTGGTGAATTTACTAATGAACTTACCAACCAAGTTGTTATCTGTTAGATAATTGCTTACGGAATACTAACAACATTTTTTTTTTTTACTATATTTGCCAACATATCACTAACAGAATTGAATAATGAAGAACCAAATTTACTAACTCTTTTTCTCCTTGTTAGTAAACTTAACAACAATCTGCCAATCAAAAATTGGTTAGTGAATTTACCAACGAAAATTCCAAGGCCACGTTTCAAGAATTACCAACAAGTTTCTTATGTGTTTACCAACTGGTTTCGAGTCGGTAATTGTACCAACTAATTGAAATGGGTTGGTAAAATTTACCGACAAGCTTTTTAACAAAATATTAACATTAGTTGGTATTCGGTTGGAAAAAATCATTTGCTAACCAATTTAATTAATTTTCCGACATATAAGTTTGTTGGCAATTCAGGGGATTTTTGTAGTTAATTAAATTAAAACTTTTTTTTATAAATCTATTTGGTTTATGGTAAAGGACAAGAATGAATATTTTTTTGTTTATTCATTAAAGAATATTTTCATCAAGTAAAATATATTAAGAATAAAACTAATGCATTACTCATACATACTTCCAATTACCATATAATCACAATTCACACAAGTCAAACCTCAAAAAAATAAATCAGTCAACATTACTTTTATAAGATTAGAGTATAGTGCACATATACTCACATATTTTAGGTAACTACCATATTTGGATTGGAACCTACCAATTTCCAAAAGGAAAGTAACAATTTTTATACCTCTAGTAAACCTTACCTAAATGGTATGTGATTTCCCCCTATAAATAAATACCTACACCCAACCTAAAAGGCATAAAAAATTCCTAAGAAAATTCTACTTCTCAAAGAAGAAGTGAAATTCAGAAGAATGGGCACATGGAAAAAGAAAATAGAGATTGAGAAAATCGAAGACAAAACAGCTAGAATGTACACATTCTCCAAAAGAAAGAAAGGACTTTTCAAAAAAATTGGAATGAATCCCTTATAGGTTATCCAATGGCCTCTATTATTTTTTCATCTACTGAAACACCTTATACCTACAGAGACGTTAACTCTGCTATCAAAAGGCATTTTCCTAGCATTACTTGCACTAAACGATCAACATCAGGGATGAATTACCATGATTCTAGTTGATGTTGATGTTGTTGCTTCTGGCGGATCTTTGGGGTTGAAATCATCATCGACCCCAGCGAAGAATAGTCTGCACGATTGGGTAGAGGGTATAGATGGTGACGAATGTCAAAAATTGAATCAACTCTTAATGTTGAAGGAGCAACTGGAAGGAACTAGAAAGAAGATTGTTTCCACTGATGATTCTGAATCGTTTCAAGCTTTTTTTTGGGTAGCATGATTGAATATAATAGGTGGACTAAAGATAGTGCATGAGCATATTTTAAAAAATCCAGTTGCACTATTAAAATTCCTCCATTATTATTTTTATTATTTAGCTTTACTATATGAATGAGCATTGACTAAATTTCATAAATAAGCTATTTTGTTATTGTATTTTAAAAATTGATGTTTCATCAATGAATACCATTTGTTTTCATTAACCAATTTCATATTTAAGTAGTTCACTTTTCAAAGAAATTATATGTCCACTTGTGGGAGGTTATAAATATTTTTAAAAATAGTCTATGTGTGTTGATATCAATATTATGATTATATGAATATTAAAAATCCCTATATCGGCTATATGTCTAAATGTGTGCATATGCCAATTTGATTATTCTAGCCCTAAACTTAACCATCACGAAAGAAAATTAATTAGGACTTTAAACTAAGTTATACCATATAAGTAAATAATTTAAACCAAAAATGACTTTTATTCAATTTTAATGAGATTTTGTTAATACATATTTCAAATAAAAACAAGCTTCATAAAACTTGTTAATCAAAATTTTCCATTCCTACCAGCACTAAAATAATCTATGTTAAGACATGCTAATTAAGTGCTGATAAGTCTGAAATTTGACTCATTTCAGGTCTTTTTAGTTCATCAAATAGTATTCTAAATGCCTGTTTATGTTCTTATCTAATGATATTTTGCATCTATGAAGGTTAATAGACAAGACACAAATTAATCTATGAATAGAGGTAAAAAATATTGAAAAAGTGTAAAACTCCTGGTTGAGTAATGCATAGCACAATGGGCGAATCGCCCAATAGGTCAAGCCCTCGCCTAAAGTGATAGTTCTCACTTCTAAAAATATTTAAGGTAGGTCAGCGGAGTAAAATGCAAATGGCCATTCACCAAAATAGTTGGGCAAACTAAAAGTTCCATCGCCGAAGGTGCTAGACTTCTTAGTTAAATTGAAGGTTGAATGGGTAAGCAAGGTGGTAATTGATGATTTTCCTATTGAAGTTTCAACACCTGAAGCCTGAGGCCAGGAAAGGGTGAGTTGAGAACAGAACAACAATCAACCAAATCATGAAGAAGGACCCGACTAATGTTGCCAATCAAGTCGGACATATAATTTCAGACTAATTTTTGGAGAAATTATAAATAGGGAAAGGAGAGAAAATGAAACTTTTGACTATTTTTAATCGTTTATCACATTTTGAATAGCTTTGATCTTTTTGTGTTTGGAGAGAAGAACTTTTACTTTTGAGATCTTCTCCTAGGTTTTGAACAATCTTTTAATTGACTATTGAGGGTTAAATTCGAATTGGTTGTTCAAGATTATTGTTGATTATCAACACTTAAATTGCTAAAAACGTAATTGGCATAATTTCTTTCCCTTTTATGATGCTTTTCTAAAACCCCAATTCTAGAGGTCTGAATGAGGAGTTGGGTGTTGATTTAATTTAGTGGGTCTAGTGTCTTGCCATATTTTTTAGTTGTTCATTCATGTATTTGAGATATTTTCTATGGAGTTGATTTATCTGTTAAGGTTGCAAACTTAATCTTAGATTAGATCTTCGATTGATGCTTGAAAAAAATTAATTAAAATGGGTAGATAATTTAATGCTTGCAAACAATGTTTGATTTTTGTAGTTTCTCAAAAGGGAAATTTTAGTTCAATTCTAATTGTCAAATCTTCTCTAAATTTTACCATGGCAATGTCATGGTATTCTCCCCCTTGAGCTAGAGGGTTTCTACGTAAACTTTCTATGTCTTTACTTTTAAGTTTTTACTTTCAGCACTGTTCCTGGTGAGTTAAGTGACTTGATCCATTGACTTGTTGTGGACGCATATAAGTTATCACATACGACCGCCTACATTTCTAAATTTGATGTGTAGTTGAGCGTTATCTAATTTGGAAGTGTAGCTGGTTATCTTTTTTTTTTTTTTAATTTGTAGATTCAAACTCGCATGCATATTGTAATATTATTCCTTTCTGTTTTGTGTTGATTGTTGCTAAAAATAGGGCACTATGAGCCAATCAGATTAAGATGAAAGTGTGCCTAAATTTTCCGACAATCTTGATGATGAGGCAGCCATGGATTTGGGTATGGATGGGGAAATTCACCTACAACCAGTGGTAGAGAATGTTGTGTTTCATGTGACAGGTTGAATGCTTGATCTACCACAGATGAAGGGGTTATTCGAAGGTCAAGCTGTGGAACATGCAAACCGACACTTGAAATTTTTTGTGGATGTTTGTCACCCTTTTAAAATGTAGAACATTATCCAAGAGTCTATCTGGCTAAGGATGTTCCCTTTCTCACTAACTGAATAAGACACCTCATGGTTTGTGGAATTTCCCCAAGGGTCAATAACGTCTTGCGCTGCATTAAGGAAGGATATCGTTGAGAGATACTTTGGAATTTATCTTGTGTTTGAGTTGCGGGATGAAATTACAAGCTTCTGGAAAAATCTAGAAGAACATCTTCATGATGTGTGGTTGAGATTTATATAGAAGGTGCCAATGTGTTTGAGATATGACCTATCAGAGACAGTCCTACTACATTAATTTTTCTATTTTTATGCCCTCAAAAGAAACAGAACATTAATGATTTGACAGGGAGAGCACTTATGTACTATTCTCTTGGAAGTGCAAAGGTGTTGTTGGAGAGGATTTTTAGAACGAGCTGTGATTGGAATGTGTCGGGAGCCAAGGGTACTTTGGGAGTGACCTCCGCTATTGTGTATGAGGAGCTTGAGAACAAATGTGAAAAAGATGTGAACAAGTCGTAGCTATAAACAAGGTTAATGAAATCCTCGTATAAAATGCAATGGATCATCTTCGTAATTTCTTTGTTGCCTATGGATGCCACTTAAATTTATCATCTCTGGCTTTGTAAATTCTGAAAGGAATGAGAGGATAGAAGACAAACATTATTACAAAGTCATTCTCAATTTAGAATTGCTTTAAAAGCTCATCTGGAATTAGATGACAACTACAAATATCTCGTCCTGCCTTCTGAAGGAGGGAGTAATTTGATGACCACTATGAATTTCTTGGTATATAAGTTTTTCATAACTTATATTACTTTTATAGTTCTGTTTTTTTTTTTAGATTAAGTTTAACCTAAATCAAAAGTATCCATTTTAAAAAACATAAACATATTTTTTTATGTAGTAGTGTATAAAAAAGGATCAAAATCAGTATGACTAATTAGTTTTATTTTTCTCAAAAGTAAATCTAATTTTGAGATCCGTTTTAAGTCATTAAAACTTCATTCCATACTTTTGTGAAACACCAAAAGTTTGGGAATAAAATACCACTACTTCACAATTAATGTTTATTGGTGTTTGACCTCTTCTAGCTTAAAACTAAAATAAACCAAAATGATATTTAAATTTTCTTATTAAATTTAAAGCAAGAGAAGCAATTCAATTTGATTAGAGAATTAGAGATAATGATATTAGATATCATGAAGTTTTTCTTTGAAGTTAACCAACAAGGAAATAATGGTGGATTTTGTCAGTCACATGGGGAATATAATTAAATTAACTTTTTTTTATAAATCTATTTGGTTTATGGTAAAGGACAAGAATGAATATTTTTTGTTTATTCATTAAAGACTATTTTTCATTAAGTAAAATATATTAAGAATAAAAGTAATGCATTACTCATACATACTTCCAATTACTATATAATCACAATTCACACAAGTCAAACCACAAAAAACAATTAGTCAACTTCACTTTTATAAGATTAGATTATAGTGCATATTTACTCACATATTTTAGGTAACTACCATCTTTTGATTGGAACCTATTAATTTCTAAAAGGAAAGTACCAATTTTTATAGCTTTAGTAATCCTTACCTATATGGTATGCGATTTCCCCCCTATATATAAATACCTACACCAAACCTATAAAGCATAAAATATTCCAAAGAAATTTCTACCTCGCAAAGTAGAACTGAAATTCAGAAGAATGGGAAGAAGAAAATAGAGATTGAGCAAATCGAAGACAAAACAACTAGAATATACACATTCTCCAAAATAAAGAAAGGACTTTTCAATTTTTTTTGAAGAACTTGAATCCCTGACAGGTTATCCGATGGCCTCTGTTGTTTTTCATCTACTGAAACACCTTATGCTTATGGAGACGTTAACTCTGCTATCAGAAGACATTTTCCTAGCACTATTTGCACTAAACGATCAACATCGGGGATGAATTTCCATGATTCTAGTTCTGATGTTGATGTTGTTGTTTTTGGCGGATCTTTGGGGTTGAAATCATCATCGACCCCACAAAAGAATAGTCTGCACGGTTGGGTAGAGGGTATAGATGTTGAAGAATGTCAAAATTTGAATCAACTCTTAATGTTGAAGGAGAAACTAGAAGGAACTAGAAAGATGATTATTTCCACTGATGAGTCTGAATCGTTTCAAGCTTTGTTTCTATAGCCTGATTGAATATAATAGGTGGACTAAAGTCGGTGCATGAGCCTATTTAAAAAATCCAGTTGCGCTATTAGAAATCCTCCATTATTAATTTTATTATTTAGATTTACTATATGAATGAGCATTGACTAAATTTCATAAATAAGCTATTTTGTTATTGTATATTAAAAATTGATGTTTCATCAATGATATCATTTGTTTTCATTAACCAATTTCATATTTAAGTAGTTCACTTTTCAAAGAAATTATATGTCCACTTGTGGGAGGTTATATATTTTTAAAAATAGTCTATGTGTGTTGATATCAATATTAAAAATCCCTATATCGACTATACGTCTAAACGTGTGCGTATGTCAATTTGATTATTCTAACCCTAAACTTAACCATCACGCAAGAGAATTAATTTGAACTTTATACCAAGTTATACCATATAAGTAAATAATTTAAACCAAAATTGTCTTTTATTCGATTCTAATGAGATTTTGTTAATACATATGTCAAATAAAAACAAGCTTAATAAAACGTGTTAATGAAAATATTCCATTCCTACTAGCACTAAAATAATCTATGTTAACACATGATAATTGAGTGCTGATAAGTCTGAGATTTGACTTATTTTAGATCTTTTTAGTTCAACAAATAGTATTTTCAATGCCTATTTATGTTCTTATCTGATATTATTTTGCAGCTATAAAGGCTAAAGGACAAGACAAAAATTAATCTATGAAAAGAGGTAAAAAATATTGAAAAACTGTAAAACTCCTGGTTGAGTAACGCATAGCACAATGGGTGGATCACCCAATAGGTCTAGACCTCGCCTAAAGTGATAAAGCTCACTTTTAAAAATGTTTAGAGCAGGTCAGCGGAGCAAAATGCAAATGGTGATTCACCGAAACAGTTGGGTGGGCTAAAAGTTCCATCGCCGAAGGTGAGAGACTTCTTAGTTAAATTGAAGGCTGAATGGGTAAGCAAGTGGTTAATTGATAATTTTTCTATTGAAGTTCGAACACCTGAAATCTGAGGCCAAGAAAGGGTGAGTTGAGAATAGAACGACAATCTACTGAATCATGAAGAAGGGTTCGACTTATGTTGCCAATCAGGTCGCACATGTAATTTCAGACTAATTTTTGGAGAAATTATAAATAGCCAAAAGGAGAGAAAATTCAACTTTTGACTCTTTTTAATCTTTTATCATATTTTGAATAGCTTTGATCTTTTTTTGTTTGGAGAGAAGAACTTTTACTTTCGAAATCTTCTGTTAGCCAAATTTTAGGGATTCTTAAATGAATCCGAGGTTTTAGCAGTTGGACATGAGCTTAGCGGGGAAGCTCGAGTTATTCAACTATGGTAGATGAAAAGATAGAAGATGAAGAACATAATTCCATCAGAAAGTGTATTTGTATATTCAATTGACGATTCAATCTGTAATGATACAATGCCTTATATAGAAATGAGAAAAAATCTTATCTTGCTAACTACTTCTAACTAATCCAACATCATAACTAACTATTCAAAAGGCAAACTAACTACTGATTCATTTATTGTGTAACAATACTCCCTGCTGCAAAGATATCCTTGACCTCAAGGATCTAAATGAGGAAACAGTTAATGCATTAAAGAATTCCCAAGTAGCATGATCTGCTGACTTCTGCTTCGACTACCATTAGCAATTGATTCGCAATGTTGTTCAGACTTCACATGATCCTTAGTTGTAATTCTTTTAGACATTTTCCCACCTTCTGCACTAAGGTTAAATCCATTTCCACAACATTCATGTGTCTGTCCAGAGTTATCGATGACTGCAAAAGGTCGTTCATTCTTCCCAGATGGTGCAGTCACTTCAACCATAGGACTCGTATTCCTGAATGAAGGGCCAGGAGAGTGGAAAAACATAAACAACTGAAATGCCTCCATTCTCCATATTCCGCCCAAAAGATGTCGAACTCGTCTATCCAAGTGAAGACGCAGAAAACTGCAACAGTGGAAACTGAGTGCATCCCTTCCCATTGAGATCACCCTTGTTCCCAAGAGTGAAATATGAACTGGAAATTTGATAATTGATGACTTCTAAATGTGTAACACTGGGAAAGTTCGCAAGGTTCATCATATGGTCATACATTCTCATCCTCAACATTATTGCTTTCTGGCTCCCGATCACATCCCAAGTTTACAATGATAGAAAACCATCAATCCACACTTCTACTTTTTCCTCTGCAATTAGTATTGGTCTTTCCTCTGCTATTAGAAAGAGTGATTTCTCAATATCTTCATGTTGGCAGGTCTTCTTGTTACTCTCCAAGTTTAACCATAAATTGCAGGATAGTCATGATCTTGGAAAGAATTGGATTAGAAGAGCTTGCTATGAGAGTACTTTTTTCCAATCACTATCCAAGGATTTTGTATCCATATCACTCTTATTATTCAAGTAAAGCCAACCAAGATGCATATTTTCAAAAGCCTCGATATCACTTTCATTATATATAGAGAATGCATCACAAAACAAGTCTTCAAAAGATTCAGTTTTTTTGTTTCTTCAAATGGTGCCATAAAACAAAAAATCTATATCTAAATCTCTTTTAGGCATTTCATTGAGAACCTTGGAAATATATGAGCCCTTCCTGATAGAATTTTCTTGTGGGTAGAAATGAGAAAGATTAGAGAATTCAAAACTAACCAGCTTCTCTGGGGAATCTGCCCCAAATATTTCCACTAATGCTACCACATATTCATTCCAAGTTGGTGGTTGAATGTACTGCCTGTATTTCATAAAGGACAAGTGCCACCGAACAACTTCACCTTCTAACTGTAGAGCATCAATGCTAATCTTCTCCTCCATAGGAATGTTCTCTCTATGGAAGAATTGATTGATTCTAAACAACCAATATCTAAGATCTTCTTCTAAAAATTTCAAAAACTCCATTGTCGACCCTCGAGGGTAATGTGAATTCTGATTGCTGAAGTTACTGTGTGATTGTTGTTGCTCTGACTTCCATCCACCCACATGTATTTTGTCTCCTCTTGTGGGTATTTTATCCGTCTGATTCGCTCCATTGCTTGCCATTAGTTCCTTAATTTCAAGCACCAATTGATCCAATTTTTGAAGATTTGAAACTTTCTTTGTTAGAGTACCAATTTCCAATAACATTTTCTGCATCATTTCACGCAATTTCCCGTACTTCACTAGAAGAACTCTCATTTTCTCTTGTTGATTTTGTCATTGTTTCCAAGAATTCGTATGGCTCTGATACCAATGTTAGCTAAACTGCAGGGATTCTCAAAGGAACCCGAGGTTTTAGCAGCTGTACAAGATCTTAGCAGAGAAGCTCAAGTTATTCAGCTATGGTGGATGAAAGGATAGAAGATGAAGAACAGAATTCCATCAGAAAGTGTACTTGTATATTCAATTGATGATTCAATCTATAATGATACAATGCCTTATATAGAAATGAGAAAGAATCTTATCTTGCTAACTGCTTCTAACTAATCCAACATCATAACTAACTATTCAAAAGGCAAACTAACTACTGATTCATTTATTGTGTAACATCTTCTCTTAGGTTTTTGGTTTTGAACAATCTTCTAATTAACAATTGAGGGTTAAATTAGAAGTGGTTGTTCAAGATTATTGCTTGTTATCAACACTTAAATTGCTGAAAACGTAATTTGTATAATTTCTTTCCCTTTTATGATGCTTGTCTAACCCCCAATTCTAGGGGTGTGAATATGGAGTTGGGTGTTGATTTAATTTAGTGGGTCTAGTGTCTTGCTATATTTTTTAGTTGTTCATTCATGTATTTGAGATATTTTTTATGAGGTTGATTTATTGGTTAGGGTTGCAAACTTAATCTTAGATTAGATCTTCGATTGATGCTTGAAAGTCATTAATTAAAATGGATACATAACTTACTACTTTCAAACATTGTTTGATTTTTGTAGTTTCGCGAAAGAGAAATTTTAGTTCAATTCTAATTGTCAAATCTTCTCTAAATTTTACCCATACAATGCATGTTTGTCTAGCATTATCGAGCAAGCACTTATACCTACTAGTTGATGTTGATATCAACTCTCACACCCCTAGATCGTCTCTTATATGTTGAAATCCCAGTTTTTAGTTAAATTCTAATTGATTTCAAAACCTTTTTTAAAAAAATTGGTGGAATCATCTACCCATTTATCCTAATTGCTATAATTAATTGGTTTGTACTTTTAATTTCCTTAATGAATTCTTACATTTCGATCACTCCCTATGAGATTCGACCCCAACTTTTTTGTCGGATATTTATTTGTCTAGCGATCGCCTACACATTTAATTGTTTTAGTGAGTAATTTGAGCATTATCAAAAATGACATCGTTGTCGGGGAGTGGAAGCTAAGACTTTAGTCTGTGATGTTAATTTGTGAACTTGTTTACTTGTAGTAGAATACGTTTTATTTGGTGTTGTTTTTGTTCCCCTTTTTGGAGGTGGAAATATGTACGTGTTAGACCTTCTGTAAATAAGGTCTATAAACGCAAGAAGAAGGGTGAGAATAAGGCCTATATATTACTATTACTAATTTATTTAGTTTTACTATGTATATGTATTTTATTACTGTTTTATTTAGTTATTATGTATATGTAGTTTTAGCAGTTACATAGAAGTCAAGATAGTTATTAAGGAAGACATACAATTTATTCTAGAGGATTTGATTGGTTCTGCAGTTAAATTGAAGGGTAAGGTACCTCGAAATACCTTGGTTGTTAGGTGAATTATCATTCATAGATCTTGTTTGTCTATTTGTAAATGTGTTCTATAAGTTGGTGGAAATAATATATCAGTGTAGGGTATTGTTATCTTCCTGTTGTGCTTGGAAATTTACAGCATAAGGTTGGAGAGGTTTTGGGTTCCTAACAAATTTGGCATCAGAGGCTTTAAGGTTTCAACTAGAATGGAAGGGAGGATCGAAGGGTTAGAGAAGATGAAGACCAATGTACAAGAGGAGATTGGTTCAGTACGTGATTACCTGGGGCAGTTACGAGACTGGATGCACAAAAAAGATTAACGCGACGTTGAAATTCTTCAACATTTGAATGGAAAATCAACAGTTCAGACAGATCCAATTATGATTATAGATGTGATGGATGAGAACAACAACAATCACAGTGGTGATGAATTTTAGGAAGAAGTTCGACCACTATTTCGTGATGAAATGTGTCCCAGAAGGATGAAACTGCCCTTATTTTCTAGTGATAATCCATATGGGTGGCTTACAAGAGTGGAGAATTATTTTCATTTTAATGGCATTGACGACAAGGATAAATTGGAGGCTACAGTTGTTTGCCTTGAAGGTAGAGCCCTAAATTGGTTCCAATGGTGGAAGACGAGAACTTCGATTGTCAAATGGAATGTGTTTTGAGTAGCCATACTCTAGCGATTTACTCCATCACAGTCAGGAAACTTATATGAGGTTTTGATTGAGCTGCAACAAACTGGAAGTGTTGCCCAATACAGCGAAGATTTTGAATTACTTTCAGCACCTTTGAATGATGCCGATGACGAGGTTTTGTTTGGAATTTTTATAAATGGCTTCAGAGAGGAGATCAAAGCAGAATTATGTCTTAGAAAGCTAGGAACTCTAACCCAGATTATGGACCAAAGCCAACATATTGAAGAGAAGAATTGTTCTCTCATCAAAGGCAACTTACCAAAACATATGTGTATGTCACTTTTTATGGGCTTAGGGCATTTTCCAGTGACTTATAATAGCCGTACAGGAAGTGATACCGGTCTCCAAGTATGTGGAGCAATAACACCTTTTCATTCTGCCCGTACAACAGTTACAACAATACCATGGAATTTTCAAGAACAAAAGCAAGGAGAAAATGTGCAACCAAGACCATAAATTTCTGCAAGGTGAGGAGGAGCATACAAAAGGCTATATGATGCAGAGTATCAAAATAAATTAAGGAAAGGACTTTGTTTTCACTGCGATGAAAAATATGGCCCTAATCACTGGTGCAATTCAAAACAATTAAATCTACTTATTGTAGCAGTAGAGGACGACGAAGATGGAGGCATTGAAGAGTCTTAGGAGGAGATACTCAACACAGTGATGGACCAATTAAATGTTCAAGTACAACCAGAGTCACAAAAGTTAATGGAGTTGTCTTTGTACTCTATAGCAGGATTTACCACAAAGAAGTCCTTGAAGGTATGGGGAGCAATACAAGGGAAGAAAGTTATGTGTTGATTGGTAGCATTGCATCAATAAATTTTATATCTGGCACAGTAGCTGAAGAATTAAGGTTAAAGCAAACAGAAACTAAGCTATTTGTGGTGGAAGTGGGGAATGAACAACAAGTAAAGAGTAAGGGAAGATGCAAAGAAGTGGAATTGTGGATTGATAAATTGTGGATAACACAGGATTATCTCCTTTTTAATTTGGGCAGTGCTTATGTGGTGTTAGGATTAGAGTGGCTGGAAACCTTGGGTGATATTCAAGCTAATTTCAGAACCTTGACATTGAAATTTAAAGTAGAAGGGTAAACACAAGTTGTTCGAGGAGACCCCTCGCTATCAAAATCAGTAGCTTCACTCAAAACTTTGACTAAGGCCTTGCTGGGAGATGGACTAGGATATTATGTTGATCTGCATGAATTAATTGCAAGGGAAGAACAAGAGAATCTAAATTTGCAGCAACTACTGGAAGAATTTGGTGCTTTATTTGAGGAACTCAAAGGGCTGCCACCCAATAGGAGTCATGACCATGCTATACGACTTAAAAAGGAATCTGATCCACCAATATTCGTCCATATCGTTATCCATTACCAAAAAAATGAGATTTAGTGAATAGTATGGGAAATATTAGTAGCTGGTATCATCCAACCACGTACTATTCCTTTCTCTAGTCCAGTGTTGCTAGTTCGCAAAAAAGATGGTAGTTGGCGATTTTGTGTGGATTATCGGGCCCTTAATAAGATAATGGTTCCTGATAAATTTCAAATTCCAGCAATCGATGAGTTACTAGATGAGCTTGGGTGTGCCACTATATTTTCGAAATTGGATCTACGATCAGGGTACCATCAAATCCGTGTTTTCAAGAAGGATGTAGCAAAAACAACTTTTTGTACACATGAAGGCCACTATGAAGTTTTGGTCATGCCATTTGGGTTGTCTAATGCACCATCTATTTTTCAAGCCTTGATTTATGAGATATTTCGGCCTTACTTACGTAAGTTTGTATTAGTCTTTTTCGATGATATATTAGTTTATAGTACAAATTTTCCTTCTCATATGGATCATTTACGGGAGATGCTACAAATTCTAAAGTTTCAAAACCTGGTTTCCAATCAAAAGAAATGTCATTTTGGACAACCACAACTTGAGTATTTGGGTCATATTATTTCAGCAACTAGAGTTGCGGCGGATCCTGCCAAAATAACAAGTATGGTTCATTGGCCAAGTCCAAAAGATGTTAAAGGTTTGCGGGGATTTTTGGGACTCACCGGTTACTATAGAAAGTTTGTTCGTGACCATGGAATAATAGCGAGGCCACTCACACAATTTCTCAAGGAAGATGCTTTTCGTTGGAATAAAGAAGCTCAATTAGCTTTTGATTCACTTAAGGAAGCTATGGTCACTTTGCCAGTCTTGGCACTACCAGATTTTAACAAGGTGTTTTTGGTTGAGACAAATGCCTCAGGGTAAGGGATTGGAGCTTTCCTAATGCAAGAGGGACATCCTATCGCTTTTTTTTAGCCAAGGACTTTCAATTGGGGCTAAATCTAAATCAGTATACGAGAGGGAGTTAATGGCTATAGTTTTTGCTGTCCAAAAGTGGCGTCATTATTTGATGGATCGACATATCATTATACGAACATATAAACGAAGTCTCCAATTTCTCATGGACTAGCATGTTATGGCAGAAGAGCAACAAAAATGGATTACCAAGTTGATGGGATTTGATTTTGAGATTCAATATTGCCCTGGTTGTGAAAATAAGGCAGCGGATGCCTTGTCCCTCCAATTTCATTTCATGACTTTTTCTATTTTACGCAGCAGTACCTTAGGTGATCTTTCCACTGAAGTTCAAAAAGACAACAAACTACGTCAGTTGACACAAGATTTGCTCCAGGATCCAACTTCACGACCGAATTATGCTCTAAAAATGGCTTCCTATATTTCAAAAGCCGGTTGGTGATTCCCCGATCGTTATTACACATTCCTATGCTCCTTAGGGAATTTAACTCATCACCTAAGGGTGGTCACTCGGGATTTTTTCATACATACAAGGGCATTTCACAAGTCTTGTATTGGAATAGGATCAATAGGGATGTACAAAACTTTGTCGATAGTTTTGAAGTTTGCAAGCAGAATAAGTATGAAGCCCTTAGTCCTGCTTGCTTGCTGCAGCCATTACCTATTCCTACTCAAGTTTGGGACGATATTGCTATGGATTTCATCAGCAACTTCCCAAAAGCAATGGGACATAATACTATACTTGTTGTGGTGGACCGTCTCACTAAATAAAGTCATTTTCTTCTCTTATCTCACCCATATACATCAAAGATACAGTTCGGTTCTCTAGACCCATCTATCACCCTTGAGAAGGGGCGCGGTGTTAAAATTGTTGAACCAGAGAAATGAGTTGGAAAGGAGTGGAATGAAAGTAGACAAGTGAAGACCAAAAAAGACAGGCTTATGACTAAACACTACCCGGAACGAAGCCCACTTGATTCGAATGGGTCACTCGAACAAACAAAGACTATACTTCGCGATCAAGTCGTTAGCTTCTATAGCGGTTTGGAATTCCATTTTTCTCTGTAAAGTTGTTCAATTGATCCATCATGGAAAGGAGGGAGCAGGGGTATAAGTAGAGTCTTCTTGAATGGGATTTTCTGGATGTCCCAGAAATAATGCCTCCAACTCTATGTTAAAAGATAAATAAATGATTAACAACCTACAACACGTTTCCACACTATCCACCAACAATTCCCAACAATGCCCACTGATTTTCCTACAAAGTTAAGCTCCAAATAACAAAATAGAAATTGGTCTTGTGAATTATGCATGTTGAAATCTTGAGGAGCTAATTTAACTGATACTATGTTATTCATCACGATTGGATGGCCCAAAAGCTTGTGATCGTAATTCATATATATTGGTCAGGTCCAATGACCTTTAAACACGATGGTTAATGTTTGGGAATGCATTGACCAAGGAAGTTGGTCTTCGTAATCGCAATGCTCTGCTTGTGATCTCTCAAACCATTTCACTTGTCTTCGCGAACTTGACTCCAAGCACACGAACATGCTGAACAATGTCTATGCCACCAAAAATCAGATACATCATCTTAACTTGAAGTAGAGAAAATACCCTAGGGATAGAGATTCGTTGGAACCTCATGAATGTTAATCAACTATGCTACCCCACAAAAATTGACATTCTAGACTAAACAAAATCAATAAAACAACAAATAGAGGTTGACTCGATAAAATGGTGACCCCAGACAACCAAAACAAGCATAACACAAAAGGACACTAAAACATCCCAATCACCATAGGATCTGAACTAAAGGTCATTCTAGATCAA
This sequence comes from Solanum piurae, assembly GCA_029582685.1. Taxonomy (NCBI): domain Eukaryota; kingdom Viridiplantae; phylum Streptophyta; class Magnoliopsida; order Solanales; family Solanaceae; genus Solanum; species Solanum piurae. The sequence continues at coordinate 61,803 of JAJOOO010006862.1, read as the reverse complement.
ACTCAATGTTCTGGGCCTAACTATGCTGATGGATTCTCATCTGAGCATGTTTAACATTTCAACCCTTTGAAAAACCTTAAAAAACATCTTGCCTAAAAAGTCAAAATCATGCTGGACACCTCAGAACCCAAACCAACCATGCTACTAATCTAAATTGGACCTTCCAAAACTGATGGAACTGATAGAGATCTCATCCAATGTAAGATTCTCTAGATGTTGACCAAAGAAACTCTTTCTACATAAAACCCCCAAAAATGAGAAAGCTCACCAAAAACTCTCTTGACCACCTGAGGAAGCGCATCACTGATAACGTTCAACTACACTTCATCCGATTCTAAGTGTAGGCGGTCGCAATTATGTATAAACCCAACGAGCAGTTGGGATCTATCCCACAGAGAGTGATACAGTAAAACATTCAAATATGAAGTTAAATGAGTGTTCTAATCGATTGTAGAAGTAGACATTTTCAAAAAAATTGAAGTAAATGGTTGGGGTTTGAGAATTAATGTCAATTGGGAGGATTAGAGTGACAATTAACAACTACAAAAAAATGGGAGTAATCAAGTAGAGAGGGGTCCTTGGGGATGTGATCGATTGAACATCAATTTCACTATATGGGTGATTTACTATTACTAAAAGTCATTAAATCTTAGTGGGTAGGCTAGGCTTTAAGTGAAACAACCATTTCTCAATCAACTATCGCGAATCAAGCGAGTTCTTTCAAACCTCAACAAGCGTAACACATATAAACAACGCAATATGTCAATTAATCTACTCTTTCAAGATAGATTGGTAGGATTGAATTTAGACCCACCTTTTCAAGCTAAATCCACAATAACCCAATCAAGGTTCAAAAGCTCCAAAATACTAAAACCGCATAAAAAGTAAATGAACAACAAAATGACCGAACTATTAGTCCCATCAAGTCATAAATACCTTAGGGTTACTATAGGAACGGTCTAAATGATTAACATGATGCATAAATACATAAATTACCTAGAAGTCATTACAACATTCACCACTAAAAAAGATTTTTGTCCACAAAAGTAAGAGTAAAGAAGTACATGAAGGCTCAAACCAGCCAGGAAGCTGCTCCCTCATATCATGCTTAGTCTCCCAGGTAGCCTCCTAGGTGAATCACATTGCATCCTTCATTTGAATTGTGTGGTCTTGATTTCAATTGAGTTGCATGAATGCAATAAATTCTTGTGAATCTTTAGGAAAATATTTAAGGTTAATGAGATTGACTTGAGATGCTTTGAAATGTGATTTCATGAAAAATTGTCCTAAATTTGTGCTTCAAAAGTGTTTTGAATGAGAGAGATTTTGAAAGAAAGAAAACTTTTGCCTAGTAAGTGATGTCGGAATGAATTTTGAGTTGTGTTTGTATATGAAGTCTTTTGTTATTGTTATTTTTTCCCAAGTGTGTAATTGTGCAAAACCTATCTTGGGTGTGAGTGAGCTTAAATCTTATGCTTACTGATTATTTTTCTTGAGGACAATCAATATTTCAAGTTTGGGGCTTTGATGAGTTGGTATTTACCAACTCATTAGACACAAATTCATAAATTATTGCTATGTTTTCATGATAATTGAAGGGTTTTAGGCCCTATTTAATTTGTATGTATACATTCATTAGAAAAGTCAAGTTTGACGGATTTAGAGTTTGAAATCACTGAAGCACACTAGTGAAGGAACCAACATCCCACATGAGCCAATTAGCAGCTCGTCTGGTAAACATTGGCTTTGACTTATCTAAGTTTGGTTTGACTGGACTTTTTTATTTTATTTCCATACATCACATACTTTCTAGATTGCTCTGTCAAACTTTTATTTGGGAGAAAGGGAAAAATTAACCATTCTTGGTCCCATGATGACTTCAAAGTTAGACAATTAGATGTTTAACTATGAAATAAATGTTTTGTTGGAACAACATAGTCAAATATATTGTTGTTACCTTATTACCTCACTAGGACTAGTAAATCACGGTATACTGACTCTTCTGGTCATTTGCATACTTTCATGTGTTCTTACTATTTTTCCCATTCTCGCAACTTTCTAATAGTTTTTTGTGGTGATCGAATGGATGGCATACTTTCAATGGTGGTCGGGAGATATTGGGGAAATCTATGCTCTCTTAGAGGTTTTTAAGTGTAAGAGTTGACTTTCATCAATATCTCAAGAATCTGATTGTTTTTGTGTGACTATCAGTTGTCTTGGTTACCATGCTTGGTACATATTATCTCTTAGTTAGCTGAGTAGCAGGCCGTGTACGTATTATCGATCGGCTCAGGTACCACTCCTAGTACGGGATATCTTTCAGTTGACTCGGGTACCCCGCCTTATATGAGATACTATTGGTTGGCTCGGGTACCACTCCTTGCACGAGATATTGTTGATTTGCTCAGGGACCACGCTTAATATGGGATAGTATTAATTGACTCGGGTACCATTCTTGGTACATATTTGACTATTTTTTTGTATGTTGGTTCCATGAGTGAACTGGGTTTACTTCTTTGTATTATGCTTGTTACATGTTTTTCTATGAGTGGCTAGGGTTTGTGTTTAATCTTCAACTCCTAAGAACTCTTCTCACAATCTTCGAGCCATAGAAACTTCAGTTTATTTTGAGTCAAACTAGTTAAAGAAGAATCAATGGAGAAAAATCCTTCAAGAAACCATCAATATTAACTAGGTAAACCCAAGAAAATCTTAATATCTAAGGGAGAAAAAGGTTTATGCCAGTTCTGAACTACCTTAGTCTTCGTATTCAACTTGAATGCCTTTTCCTGAGACTATATAGCCAAGGAATGCTATGGGCCTCAACCAAATCTCATACTTACTAAACAAATCAAACAATTAGCGGTCCTTAAGAATTGGTAAGACAATAATCAAATGGTCTGCCTGTTCATATTCATTCCAAAAATAGATCAAAATGTCATCTATGAAAACAATGAAGAACATATCAAAATAATGTTTTAACACTCTGTTCATCAAATCCATGAAAGCTGCAGGAGGATTTGGTAGTCCAAAAGACAACCAAAAATTCATAGTGACCACACCGAGTCTTGAAGGCTGTATTGGAAATATCGCATTTTTTGACTCTGAGTTGATGATAGCATGATCTGAAGTCTATATTTGAAATGAAACTAAAACCCTAAAGTTGGTTAAACAAGTCATCAATCATAGCCATGGGATATTTATTCTTGATTGTGGCCTTGTTTAACTACCAGTAAAATGCACATTCTAAGAGAACCATATTTCTTACGCAGGAAAAGGACTGGAACACCCATGGAGATTGTAACACCCCGTATCCGAAAGAGGGAAGTTAGTAGATTTGAGAACTCCCAGGTGCCATCCACAAGGGCCAACCACGGCTCGTGGTATGGTCCATGATTGTAGGTCAGTCCGTGGATGGGTGCCTCAGGAATTGTCCAAGCATGGACCACGGCTGGACTAACAGACCGTAGGTCGGTCCATGCCCCGTGGTCCAGTGGCCGTATGTCAGAGCCAAAATCTCTGAATCTACTTACGGACGTGCAGGACGGACCATAGGTCCAACCACGGTCCATCGATGGAGGTGGCGTGGGTCTAGGCAAAAGTCTCTGACTACCAACCATGGTTCACGAGGATGGACCGTAGGTCCATCCACGACCCGCCAAATTGGTCTGTAGGTTGGTAGGTCGGTGATAACTGACAGTTATCTTAGGGTCAGTTGGGTCTTTTACTAATTAATTAGTTCCTATACTACGTCATTTTTCTTAAGTCTAAGACCTCTATATACGACTTTTTACCCCCAAATTCACCTCATCTAATTCATTCTTCCAAATTCCCCAAAAGAAATCAAATCTCCTCCCAAATATTCTCTCTCTAGAAAACTTGAAGAAGAAGAAGAAAAAAAAGGAAGGGGATTAATCTAGGGTTTCAAACCTTAGCCATCACATACATACAAGGTTAATTTTATGACCATGATCTCTCACCTCTTATCATTTACCCCAGTTGACAGTCTAACATCATTGAGTGGTGATTGATTTAATCAACTAGTAAGCATTAAAGTTATCTTCTTATTACCTAACCAAGCATGGCACTTAGGTATATCTCTATCCTAAATGCAAATCTATTCAAGTGGTATGGAAGAAAATATCATGCTCCTTGCATTCCATGTTCTATCTCTTTATTCTTCTCTCAAGTTAAAAAATAGACAATATATTTATTTTAGTGGTGATCAAGAATTTAAATACTAATTCAAGAACACAAGAATCATTTATATGATAACCAACGTCATGATGTCGCATGAGGTTTCCGCCTGTTCCTTTAACTTTGGACTGTCCATTTTGGTTTAGTAGGATAAGTTGTTTAGGTCCCGAGGCCTTCAGGATAAGTTTGAGCCATTAGGAGAGTTATTTTTGAAAGTTTGGCTAAGAGTTGACTTTGGTCAATATTCCTAGTAAACATGTTTGGATGAAATTTTGTTAGTGCAGTTAACTCTAAAATACTGAGTTTGGTCTAGAATGGCCTTTGGTTCTATCTTTGAGGTGATAAGGATGGTTTTGTAGAATTTGTCATCTTGTTGTGTGCTTGTCGTGTAAGTGTTGATTTGAGTCAATATTCCCATGAGAAGACCTCCATTGGTGGTATCATTGATTTTTTGAGTCCAGAATACTGAATTTTGTGGGGTAGCATAGTTTGTTTGCATTCAAGAGGATCCAAATGCATCATGAGCCCCCGTCGGGGCATCTTTTAAACGTTAGGTGTAGATGGTGTAGTTGGTACTTCTGCACAATGAATTTCTTCTCCATAGTCGCACTCCTTGTGTCATGATCGCAGAGGTTCATGAAGTTGTTATCCATGTTTGTGGGCCTTGTGTCACGATCATAGAGGTTCAGGGAGTTGTTCTTTGCATTGCGGGCCCTTGGCTACGATCGTGGAGTTATGGTTGCCTTGGTCACCGCAATTGTAGGAGAGGTTCTTCATTCGCCGAGGGTTAGTTAACTCGAGTCCTACATTTGTAGTAAAAGCTCTGTGTTGGGGGAGTTAAATGGCTGGCAATATAAGCTATTCATCTTGAATTTCAGCATGCATCCTTATGTGATTTTGGAGTGCAATTGAAAGTGATTTTAGGTGGGGATTGCACAATTTTGTGGAGGGATTGCATCGGGGAATTTTGATTGGTAATTCTTCAGTTAAACTTGTAAGATCCATCAAATTCTATCTTAAATTACTCGTTTGATCATATTTGAGCTTAAATAGGGGTAGGGAGACTATTTTAGGTTGTTCTGGTACTCAGATTATGCCCATTTTTTGGGGCACAAATTCTTTGAGCTAGTTGGGACCTTGTGGTAGAGTCAATCTCGTGATTCCGTGCACACGTCCCTAGATGATATATTGACCCAATTATCATTTCTAAATTTATTTATTGCAATATGGGTATCATTTAGCTTGTTTTGATGTTTTCATTGGTTATTTGATAGCATGTCATCGTTATGAGGCCTTTTGGAAAGGAAAATCTCAGGAATAGAGGTTTGGTTACTATTTCAGTCTCGAGATAGGCTATGATTCTTTATTTTAGACTTTTCTTTATTGGTTGTGTATATATATATATTGAGGTGCATCGGTCATAATAAAGGTTTTAATAATAAATTATAGGCTTGCATGACCCTTAGACTTTATATGGACATTTTCGGGTTGTTTTTCTTAGCTTTTAGCTAATAAGCATTACTTTAGGTTGATCCTTCATCTCAGGGACGATATAGTATCTTTTAAAAGATTCTAGGTGGCGTTCGATTTATGTTTTCGCATGTTACTTGGATTTTGTTATTTCGTATGTATACTATATTTTTTGAGTCTTTATTTCTTAATTTTTTTTCTTATTGGTAGGATTGAGGCGTGGGCTTGGATTAGCTGAAGTTCCATGTTAGTAGGTCTGTGTTGTGATGGGTAACTAGTTGTGCAATTTGTGGATTGTGATTTGGTTGTTTATGTTTTGGTATTGAATCGGGCATTTGGTACTTGCATTCGACTTGGTTTATTCTTGAAAAACTAGGAAAAAGTTATATTTGAGAAACTGAAACAACTTATACTAAATTTTCCCCACTTGTTGAGCCTTAAAGAAGCGGATTAGTTTTAATTAATGGAAACTATTTTATGAAAAGTTCATCATTTCAAAGTTCTCATGAATCAAAATGGCTAATAGTTTGTGTTTATGAGTTTTGGATATATTCATAAACTTTTTCGCTGGTAAGATTGGGGAGATACTATGGGCGGCCCGTTGACTGAGTTCCTATTTATGTTTCTATTTACATTTCATCTGTTGATGAGTCGGAGGTATCATTATGGGAGGCTTGAGGTGTAATAACCCTCTAGGTAATTTCCATGTAAATGTCTATATTTCATCGTTTAGAGCGTTCATTTAGTGACCCCAAGTTATTTATGACTTGTTAGGACTGACATCTCAGTCACTTGGTCATTCTTTTGGATTATGTGAAAGTTTATCTTGTTTGAAGCTTTTGAAACTTGAATGGTTGACTTTGGTCAAAAGTTCAGGAAGACAACCTCATAAACTTGTAAGTTCCATCAAGTTCTCTCTTAAATTACGCTTTGATCATCTTTGAGCTTAAATTAGAGGGGGACTACTTTAGACTCTTATGGTGCTTGGATTGTACCCATTTTAGGCACAAGTTCCTTGAGCTAGTTGGGACTTTTTTGTGAAGTCGATTTTTTGATTCCTCACACGGGTCCCAGGATCATACTTTGTAGCACCTTTGGAAGTGTAAAAAGATAGTTTGAAGTTGGAATGAGAAAAGGCAATGAAATCTTTGACAAATGAGCTTTTGCAGATGGGTTCACGGACGATGGAAAGGTCTATGGGAGTGAAGCCAACCTTGGACCTGGACCTTGTGAAAAATATTCTAAGTCCAAGGTATATGGATCAATTCACGAATGGTGGAAGGGTCCATGGGTAATGAAGCCATTCTTGGACCCTAACCCTATGAAAAATATTATAAGGCAAGGGTCTAAGGACGGGTTCACGGATTGTGGAAGGGTCCACAGGAAGTAAAATCATCCTTAGACCTGAACCCTATGAAAAATATTCTAAGGCAAGGGTCTATGGACGGGTTCTCGGTGAAGAGATAAAATATCCGTGGAAGGGTTTCGTAGAGGGTATTTTTGGTAGTTTGAAGTCATGGCTATGTGGGTTTGTTTCCACTCATTTAACCCCTATAGTAAGTCATTTTTACCTATTCTAAATTAGGACCAATTATTTTTAAAGACACCAATCCACCCATTCCCTCTCATTCACTAAAAAAACCCCAAAATTTTCCAATATTCTTCCCCAAGTTTTCTTCCAAGGTTTCAAGAGATTAAAGGGATCTTAATGATCCAAGTCTCCTCTTTCAATTCTAAACCTAGTATTCTTCAATGTGTATAGGAAATTCATCAATGCATCTCTTTTCATCCATTGAGTCCCAAGAAATTCTCAATTTCTCTTCATGGATTTTCCCCAATTTCTAAGTTTTCTTGATTTTGTTATGGGCATAATTGATTAGTATTTTATTCATTATAATTGATCTTATTATGCATGATAAATTTCACATTAACCCATTGTATATGCCCATTTTGGATAATGAAATCAAGCTTTTATGATATCAATGCATTATAAGTTGAGAAATTAATGATTTGGTGATGCTTCCAAAAGAAGTCTCAACCTGATTTATGAAATGAGATTGCTTCTGATTAAAGTATTATTGGTATTATTATTATAAAAAATATTAACATGATTTAGATGCGTTGAAATAAGTGTTTTTTACATCAATTATGTTATGAAATAATGATATTTTAAAAGGAGCTATTCTTATTATTTAAGGGTCTTGTGATTGAAAGACTAATATTTGAATATGATTTGATTCTTGATATGATCTATATGATTTCTTATGGGAGTTTACATAACACTAGGCAAACTTGGGCGATACCTAAAGTCCTTGAACTACGTTCTCCCATAGGATGTCCCGATTAGATAATTAACTAGTAGAACCACCTAAGCTTAAGAACATGGTACTTACCTTGGAAAGTAGGACAATATCTTTTCGGTGTGGGTGTAAGACATTGGATTACATGGTATAGCTCACACTTTCTAAGTCAATTAGTGATAAACATTCCACAAAAGATATGATTCCTCAAATAGCTTGTGTTTTATATATATGTCATGAACTTACTTATGATATGATTTTGACTATTGCATTGACTTTCTATCATGATATATGTATCTAAGTATATCTAATGGATATGTCTTACTTGGTCATGCATTATCATATTTTCATATGTAGCATGTTTCATGTTTATACTTACGTATTTTTCCCATATTCAGTACATTTCGAGTACTAACACATATATCTCTTGTGCCTATATTGTTTCATAATAAAGGGTCTGACCTTCATCCATCCGATTGTGGCTAGTCGGATTGATCAGCAAGAGTAAGCATTTGGGCAGTCCTCATGGTTCGGGGAACTTGACACTACATGTCTTCTATTACTTTCATGTCTTTTCATTTTCAGACTTATTCGTGAGCTAGGGTGTGTCCTAGACACATCTATGATTAGTATATGCTTAATTTCAGGCTTAGTATGTTTCCATTTATAAAGTTGTTGTACAATATTTGGTATCTTTAAAAGACTATTGATTTCAGATTGCATCTTTATTCTTTTATATTGTGTATCTTAGTGCGATGCTTATGTGAAGTGGCTCTGTCATATCACGTCTAGGGGGTAGTTTGGGTCATGAAAAACTTGGTTTTTAAAGTATCATGTTATAAAGAGTTCTAGGAGTCTAACAAGCCATGTTGAGTAGAGTCTTGTTCATTAGTTTATAGTGCACCACATTTATGAACACGAGGCTACTAGACATTTCATAAACTTTACTTCTCTCATTACTCTAAAGTTGTGATATAGAGTTGAACTTTACAAAGGTTTTCCTTCTAATAATTATTCTATGTATTTTGAGAACATTCCTCCAAGAAGAGCTCTGTTGTGAAGGAATGCTAAAGACAATATGGAACCTGATGTTCCTCATGTGTGGGTTGATCCGTTGGCAGAGTAGGTCTCATATGAAAAGTTTAGGGCTGCTTTCAAAGTGTTGGCCCAAGCCATGATGGCTGGAGCTAATATGGAAGTTTTAGCTTAAACCAAAATGTGGGTTTGGCAACGAAAAGGGTAAGTGACTTTACGAAGATGAATCCTTTAGAATTTCATCATTTGAAAGTGGAGAGGATCCACAAGAATTTATTGAGGAATCCATAAGATTGTGGAAATATTGGGAATGACTCCAATTAAGAAAGCGGATTCAGCCACCTACTAATTGAAAGGGGTTTATCAAGTTTAGTTTACTCTATGAAAGGATAAAAGAGTTATTGATGTGGGTATTTTGGATTGGGACAAGTTCAAAAGAACAATTCATGATTGGTTCCTTCCCCTTGATATGAGGGAGGCTAAAGTGCAAGATTCATAAACTTAAGACAAAGCAATGTGAGTGGGAATGAGTATTCATTGAAGTTCATTTAATTGTCTAAGTATGCTATGACTATGGTTGTCGAGTCTAGAGCTCGTATGAGTAAGGTTTTTTGTTTGTTTTTGAAATGATTGTCAAAGATATAGAACCACCATAGTGATCAATGAGATAAACATATCAAGGTTAATGACTCATTCCTAACAAATTGAGGATGAAAAACTTAAGTAGAGGATTAGAGAGTCTAAGAGGGCAAGAACAAATAATAATGATTTCTCTCACTAAGGCTCTGTGGTCATTCTTAGTTACAACAGAAGTTCTTCAGTCAGAACTCATCTAGTGCTACGACTCAAATATTCAACAAGGATAGAGTATCTAACCTGAAGACTCAAGGGAGTGCTCCTAGTGGACCAACATTCTCCACATGTAAGATGTGTGGGAAAAACCATTAGGGAGAGTGCTTAACCGTTTTGGGTGCATATTTTGGTTGTGGTAAGTCAGGTCACAGATTGAGAGGTTTCCCTTCACATGCTAGCAAGGGTAAGGATGGTTTTCAGGATCAACCTAGTGCTTTTTTTTTGTTTGGGTGGTTCCGCGCATCAAAATAGATTCTATGCTCTTCAGACTTGACACGATCATGAGAGATGTTGTTACTGGTATGTTACAAATATTTCATTTTAATGATTATAAATTGCTTGATCTAGGTGCTACATTATCTTTTGTTACCCTTTAGGTGGCCATGAAGTTTGATGTCATTCTCGAAATCCCTTTTGAACCTTTATCAGTATCTACTCCTGTTGGTGCTTCTATTATTGCTAAAAAGGTGTAATGAAATTGCCAAGTTTCAATTTATAATAGAACCTCCTTAGTTCATCTTGTAGAATTAGACATGATATATTTTGATGTCACTCTTAGGATAGATTGACTTTATTCTTATTATGCTTCCATTGATTGTAGAGCTCGAGTGGTCAAATTTCAGATTCCAAATGAACCTATCTTAGAATGAAAGGTTGGAAATCTAGCACCTAAAGGTTGGTATATCTCTTTCCCTAAGGCTAGGAAAATGATCTCTAATATTTTCATTTATCATCTTGTTCAAATTAGGGATATGGATTCAAAAACTCTTACTCTTGAGTCAGTTCTAGCTGTTACTGAGTTTTCAAAAGTTTTTCCCGATTATCCTCCTGGTGTGCCTCTAGAAAGGGGGATAGACTGTGTTATTGACATTCTTCCAGATATGCAACCTATTTTTTATTCCTCTTTACCGAATAGCTCTGGCAGGACTTAAGGAGTTAAATAATCAGTTGAAAGATTTGTTGGGTAAAGGCTTTATTAGACCAAGTATCTCACCATGCGGTGATCCAGTTTTTTTTTGTTGAAAAAAAGATGGTTCACTTTGCATGTGTATTGATTATCAGCAACTGAGCAAGGTCACGATAAAGAATAATTATCCTATTCCGAGGATAGATGACATGTTTGATCAAATTCAAGGTGCTAGAGATTGATCTTTGATTGGGCTATCATCAATTGAAGGTAACGGAGAATGACATTTTGAAGATGGCTTTTTGAACTCGGTTTGGTCATGATGAGTTCTTGGTGATGTCATTTGGGTTGTCAAATGACCCGACGGTGTTCATGAATCTTATTAATAGAGTGTTCAAACGATATCTTGACATGTTTGTAACTGTTTTCATTGATGATATTTTTATTTAATCACAAATGAGGATGAACATGTTTATCACTTAAGGATCATTTTGTAAATTCTCAAGGATCGTTAATTATATGCTAAGTTTAGCAAGTGTGAGTTTTGGTTGAGGTCTATTGCATTCCTTGGCATATTTTCTACGATAAGGGTATTCAAGTTGATCCTAAGAAGATAGAGGAAGTAAAGAACTAGCCTAGACCTCTTTCTACTTTAGATATTGAGAGTTTCTTAGGTTTGGCCAGTTATTATAAACAATTTTTTGAAGGATTATTATCTATTACTTTGCCTTGGACTATGTTGACTCAGAAAAAGGTAAATTTTCAATGGTCGGAAGCTAGTGAGAAACGTTTCAAAGAGTTTAAAAGTAGACTCACTTCAACCCTTATCTTAGCTTCACCGAAAAGATACGATGTGTTTGTTGTTTTGTTGTGATAATTCAGGAATCGAGCTTAGTTGCGTGAAAATGCAACATGGTAAGTTATTTGCCTATTCTTCGAGGTAGTTGAAGGTTCATGAAAAGAATTATCCGGGCCATGATTTAGAGTTGGTGACAAATGACTTTTCTATAAAGAATTGGAGACATTATCTTTAGGGTGTTCATGTGGATGCTTTCACTGATCACAAGAGTTTTCAATATGTATTCACGCAAAGGGATTTGAATCTTTACCAAAGGAGGTGAATTATATTTTTGAAGGATTATGGTATGAGTGTTCTTTACCATCCGGGTAAGGAAAATGTGGTTGTTGATGATATTAGCCGATTGTCCATGAGTAGTGTTGCTCACATTGAAGATGGTAAACAGGAGTTCGTTCATGTTCATATACTAGATCGTTTGGGTGTTTGCTTTATTGATCCTGAGGATGGTGGTACCTTTGTTTATAATGGCTTAGAATTGTCTCTTTTATCAGATGTGAAGTCTAAGAAAGATTTTTATCTGATTATAGTTGATTTGAAGAAAACGGTTTCTGAAAAAGCATTTGAGGCTTTCTCCAATAGAGAGATGGTGTGCTTCTTTACCAAAGTTTGTTTTGTGTTCCAAATGTTGATGAGTTAATGCAATAATTTTTTTTGGAAGCTAACAGTTCTCAAAATTCTATTCACCCGGGAGCCACCAAGATGTACCGTGATTTCTGGGAGATCTATTGGTGGAAGGGGATGAAGAAGGATATTGCGTAATTTATAGCTAACTGTCCTAATTGTCAACAAGTGAAAGTTTAGCCTAAAATTGGGAGGTTTGGCTCAAGAAATTAGTATCCTTACATGGAAGTGAGAAGATTTGAATATTGACTTCATTACAGGTTTATCTCATACTCGTCGACAACATGATTCTATTTGGGTTGTTGTGGATCGAATGACTAAGTTTGTGCATGTTCTTCTCGTGAAGACCTCATTTTCAGCCAAAGACTATGCTGGGCTCTATATTCAGAAAATAATGAAGTTGCATGGAATGACTTTATCCATTATCTCCGACAGATTTACTTAGTTTACTTCTTAGTTGTGAAGGTCATTCAAAAAAGGTCTTGGTACTCATATGAAACTTATTATGGCTATGCATCCTCAGACTGATGGTCAGGCCAAGCATACTATTTATACTTTGGAAGATATGTTGAGAGCTTGTGGGATTGACTTAAAAAGGAATTGGGATTATCATTTGCCTTTGATTGAGTTTGCTTATAATAATAGTTATCACTTAAATATCCAAATGGTTCCATTTGATGATCTCTATGGTAGAAGGTGTAGGTCTCCTATTGGTTGGTTTGAAGTTGATGAAGTGGCTTTGATAGGGCCTGAGTTGGTACACGAGGCAATGGATAAGGTTCAACTAATTAGATAGAGGTTGTGGATGGCAAAGTCGATGAAAGTCTTATGCGGATGTTAGAAGAAAAGGGCTTGATTTTAATGTTGATGATTGGGTTTACTTGAAAATATCTCCTATGAAGGGTGTGCTGATATTCTTAAAGAAAGGGAAGCTTAGTTCCCGTCATGTAGGCCCATATCAGATATGAGGCATTTCGGTAAGGTAGCCTATGAGTTAGATTTTTCTTTCGATTTGGTATCGGTGCATCTGGTGTTTCATATTTTGTTATCAATTAAAAAATATTGACTGCTGAATATAAAAATAATAGATCTATACTTTTCTTATAAAGGCCATTGCTTATTAACTTCTTTTGAATGCGTTTCTACTTATTCTGATTTTATTTTTATCTGAGTCCTTTCTAGAGTTCTATTAATGTAGTTGTTTAGTTAATAATCTGTTTTTTCTTTCATTTCGGGTCATGTAAACTTCAAAGACACGAAATCCTCCAATACTGCCACCGTTTTTTTCCATATTAGAAGGTAACTATGAACCTTTATTTTTTCATTTTTCAAATGCTTTTTGGAAAAGATGTATAAATTTTAGTATTCGAACAAAATGTTGTGAAGTACTGTAGTAGAAAAGAAAAATTCTTAGGAAACAGGATCATGAAAGAAATAACTCATCTGAAGAAATATATAGGACCCTAAGCATCAGAACTGGACGTACACAAAAAATATTCCATTTGTCAGGCTGTAAGTGTAGTGATACATACTTATAATTTTTTTCTCTTATACATTACTTGTCAATTTAGGTTTTAAAATTTTTCTATTTGCTTTAGTTTTTTCATGAGAGTTTTTGTTTTGAGTAGCTCGGAAGTATTTCTTGGCTTGTAAATATTTTAGATGGCTCTGATCCAGATGCGGTGGCAAAGTCGTTGCATAAGTTTGTGACTATGGCAAGAGGAACAAAGAGTCGGTGGTTGAGTTACTAGTTACACTGCTAGTCAAAGTACTGTTAATTTAGTAAATCTAACCTCATCTTAAAGAGACTCTCAGTTCCTAGCAAACATCAAGTTTTCTGGCTCATCATGGTCTCATTTCATTGCATTTATTGTTGATTGAGAAATTACGGGCCATAGGACTATGTGTAAGTCCCTATGAAGCATCTTGGCTATCTAAGACATGAGACTCCAAAGTTTGTTGCATCAATGTAGTTATCTTTCACTTACTAATGTCCTTTGTGCTAAGCAATCTTTTAAGTGTTGTATTAATTGCTTATTGTATTCTTTATAGGTTGAGTATTTCACTGATCGGTCCCAAAATGCTGCAAGGACTTTTGGGAATGGAGAAGTGAAATGCATAAACCAGTGTATCCAGCGTACTTGGGGAAACAGTTCCGCTTTTATGGATGTCCATGTTTAAATACCCACTTTAAAATATCAGTTGTTTGGCCATGCTACTCCCTTTCAAGAAGTTTCTGAGAAAAGAAATATTATAGAAGATGGAAGTACAACCACTCTTCCTAGTAAAGATGTAAAGAATGAGGATTAAAGAAGGACAAAAAGGATATCAGTTGGCTATACCATCTGAACCTATCGCAAAGAAAATAAAATTGTCCACCGAAGGTTGGGAAGGATTAACTTCAGTGAGCTGCGGATAATCAAAAGGGAAACGGTCTACAAAAGGTTGGGAAGGAGTACATTCAACGTGTTCAGGACAGCCCAATGAGGATGGTGGACCACCCAACTCTCCCTGGTCAAAAGGAAAACGGTCTATCAAAGGTTGGGGAAAAGCATTTTCAGCAAATTGGGGACAGTCAAATGCGGATAATGCACCACCAGACTCTATCTTGAGAAAAAAAACACAGAAGAAACATCGAGAAGAAATTCTTCTGCTCAATTGTTGGTAAAATTAGACACTAACTGGTCATAAATGCAGACAAGGTGTTGGGGAGGAAGCGAAATGAACCATTGGTTATGGATGAAGAGGGAAGCACGTGTATAGTTGAACCATCTGCAACGGGTTTTACATTCTTGCAATAACTTATGAAGTATGTCATCTGAGCAAGGTAACGTACGCCTCGTCGTCCTCTTGTTTTTGTATGGGTTTGTTTATGAACATCAAGGAATTGAAGGAAAACTGGATTCTTGAGAAGCCAAATCTCTCTCTCTCTCTCTTTCTCAATTTACTTGACTGACATGAGTTCTTAATGATAAGCAATGAGTTATATTCTAACTAAGAAAAATAGGAAATATAATCTTTCTAGTACTTTTGGTTCAAGAGTAGATGTCAATTGTTTTACCAGTAACAAAAAATATTGGTTTTTAAGACAATTTTTTAACATTAGGGATTATCAAAACTTCATACTTATTCCTACATGGGCATATAATGTCTTAAATAAAAATTTGCTCAAATTGGTGGGTAGAGACTAGAGTTATTTGATACTTTTGCTGGCAAGAGATACCAAGTGCTAAAATTAATAGTTGAAAGCACCATCATTGTAAAAAATTTAAAATTAACAAAGAAAAATAATCACAAATAAATTCCATCTAAAACAAGGTTTTCAAGGTCAAACTCGGTGCACAAAACATCTTGAATTCGCAGACGACCTGGAGAATCTAACAATTATAGTTTGTATAATAATGGACGTCTTGATTTTGTCTCCTTTGATAGTCTTAATATCATCAACAATAGTTATAGCATCCATTGAAATACCAACAAGCCCTCTTTTTGAAAATCCAGCAAAGCAGAGCCCATTCTCTCCTTTCCAATGATTTGGAAATGTATTCTTCAATCTTCCATCATAAAGAAATATAGAGCTATAATTCTATATACAAAAAAAGTAATAAAATTGTACATATTTTAGACAATGATAGTGAACTTATAGTAAGTGAAGTTAGTAACTAGGAAAACTTATAGAGAAAAACTTATTCGCAAGTGATATTTATAAGCAAGTGGAACAATTTCAAGATTCAAAATTCGAATTAAAAAAGAAAGAAAGAAAAGAACATATAATTTGAAAAATGTACCTTTAGCTATTTGGTAGCAACATTCTTGTATCAAGTAGCAAAAATTATTGCATCAAATTGATGTTCTTCCCCATTCTCAAACACTATTGTATGTTCCTTTATTTCTGATATCCCAAGAAGTACCTAATTAATAATTCACCAAATTCATGAACCACATGAATCTAACTTCTATAAATTTGAGCTAAAATTATTGAATTCTATGATTCTTTAACTATAATTGTTGATACGCCCATTGTTGCCCGTGATAGGTGAAACTAGTTACTTCAAAAATAAGATACATAACTCCCACTAAAACAAATTATAGTTTACCGATAATTTAAAAATTATACATAATTTTATAATTTGTATCCCAAAATATATACTAGTTATATATACTAAATGGTTACCTTAATGTTTTTAAAAGGTGAAAAAGTTATATATATATATATATATATATTTACTCATATTCCTTTTGATGATCGAGAAATTCCAGAGAATAAGTGATGTATAATTCGAAACATTATAGAAAATGAACATGTATTTCAATCTTCCTCATTAAATACTATTAGGTTTTTTGTTGTAAGTGAATTCGAACTCGTGAGGTGCCCCTAACCACACATCATAGGTTGTGTTCTTATTATTAAACCAAATCCCTCAGAGCAACTCTCGCCATCTGTTTTTTACATTATATTTCTCAAAATAGAATGAAAATAAATAAATGTAGTATCATACCTTAATCTCTCCAAGTTTAATCTTGCCAATGGAACCAACATCAATTACTGAGGATGTACCTTTTGAGATTTTAAAAGAAAATGGACCTTCTTCTAGTTGCGGTATTCCAAATTCTGCCAAATTTCCAAATTTAAACTTTGCAAACTTTGCAATCATAGTATCAACCAAATATATTGGTAGATATATTAGCAACACCATTCCAACATGCACTATTTCCCTTGTTACAACATGAATCTGCAAACATATTAGGACAAAATAAATTAAATCCTAGGTTGTTCTTGCAATATTGGTATTGTGCTGCAACATGAATCTGCAAACATATTATGATAGATAGATAGATTAAATCAACGTTGTAGTCATAATTGAGGTTGTTTTTGCAATATTGTATTGTGCTTAGAGCTGAGTCTATTACTATACAAATTCTGTCGCAACTGATGATTTGAGGAAATTATTGGAGGTGAAGAAAATCAAAACTTAGTTTTAGATAAGTAATACCATAAGGGTATATATGAAAATCATGTTAAAATTCCAACTCTTTTCACTTAAGGGTATGACCTGGTGTTGACGGACAAGAAACTCACACCAATCTCTAGATGAACAAAGTACAACCGCGCATATGCTAGTAAAAACTAACAGGTACCAAGTAAAATAGTTGATGTATGCCTAAACTAATCAAATATCACCGATGTCAATTAAAAAAATCAACTAACACATATCTACATGCATGAAAATGAAAAATGATAAAGTAAAGACCAGGTATAGAGAGATAAAGAGACTTACTGGGCTTCTAACAATAATTGATGTGTGACTTCCATAATTTGAAAGATGAAAAGATATTTCCATCCCAGAATTTCCTGATCCAACAACCAATACTTTGTTATCTTTATATTTTTCGCCGGATTTGTAGTCACTTGAATGAATTATTTCTCCTTTGAAATTTTCTACCCCTACCACCTTTGGAATATAACCTTCATTATTTTCTCCAGTAGCCAAAATCAAGAAATCACAAGCATACAATTCCATTTCTCCACTAGTCACATTTCTTGATTTGACATTCCATTTCTTCTCTTCATTGTTGTAAAATGCTAATTCAACAAAAGTTTGGAATTTTGGTTTGATGTTGAAATACTCAATATACTCATCTAAGTATTGAATAAATTCATTTTTTGGCAAATACTTAGGTGATGAAGTTGCATGTGGCATAAAAGGCAATGAACAAAAATCCTTAGATAAATGCAAATGAAGTTTATCATAAGTCTTTTTCTTCCATAAATAGGCAGAACAATCTTCTTTTTCCAACACAACATTTTTTGATGCCCAATTTGTTCAAACAAGCTGAAACCGCTATACCTGATGGACTAGCTCCAACCACAACAACTTCAACTTCTTCCTTTGAAAAATTAACCATTGCAAAATTTTCAGAAAATTAAAGCAAAGTTTTTTTTTGTATTGTTGAAAAACAAATTGCAACAAGATTTTAAGAAAGGGGAATTCATACAATGAGGTATGTATTTATGGTCTTCAAAAAGGATAAAAATGATATTTATTTCTACGAAGAATTATGAGTTTTACGAATAGTTGTAACTTTTATAAAAATTTGTGACTTTCATAAAGAGTTGTGACTTTTCTGAGGAGTTGTGACTTTTATGAAAAGTTGTGACTTTTCCATAAGGTCGTGACTTTTACGAATGACTGTGAATTTTGACTTTTCCCTAACAGTTGTGACCTTTTCGATAAGGTACATTAAGCACATGTTCACTCTACCCTTTGTTGTCTATAAATAGAGAGGTTTCCTCTTATTTTTCAAGAAGGGGTTTTCTGAACTTCACAATTTCTTCTTCTTCTCCACAAACAAATTCTAATGTATTTTATTGTCGTTGAGTGGTTCCATGATATTGTGGTTTTAGCTACAAATACACTGATGAGTATGTTTGTTCTATCCTAGAAGGAATATTCCATTAACCTCGGGTACTTGCAGGAATAATTTTCTTAAGAAACAATGTGCGCTCAATTTTCTTCCTATAGAAAAATATTTTGTCAAGTTCTTTTCTATTTACTGTTTTTATGTTTTTGGTTTGAAAATCTTCTTTATACTTTGTTGTTTCTTATTAAGTTCTCCAAAGTTGTTGTTCTAAATAATTTAGTGATACAAATTAGCAACGATCTTAAGAAAATTACTCTATTGTTGGTAATTTTATGTGTTCTACTTTGTTGGAGAAAAATATAATGAGAAAGAGATCATTTTATCATATGATGAAAGAACTTTATGATGAACATTACTACTTTAATAAGCTACTAGTTTGATTATTTGCAATCTCTAACGCTTTAACTAATTGAGTGTGGCCAACGAAGAAGAGAACAAATAAGTTGAGGTGCAAATTCAAATAAATATGTTGTCATCAATAATGACATTTCACTTATGCAATTTGGCAGCATACCAAATTGGTCATACTTTAAGAAGTGCGAGTATCCATTTTGAAAGATATTCAAGGACATTTTAACTACTATTTTATGGTCAACAATATAAAAAACTTCACTGAATAAATCAGACTGTGCATTTAGTTTGAAGAATATAAAAACTTAATCATTTCGTTAAACACTATGTTTGAAAGAATATTTCCATTTCAAGAGTATAAAAACTTCATTGGGCATATTAAGGCTAAATGATTTGAAGAATATAAAAACGTCATCGTTAACTAAAAAAAATTTGTATAAAGATTCGGTATTTATTATTAGTATTCCAAATACTAAATTGTCTGTCTAATTATGACAGGAAAAAGAATGGTGACATAAAGTATGTGATTTTGTGCCTGCAATAGGTGCCTCTATGGATTGAACTTTCATTTTTTGTAAAGATTGTGAAAGGAAATTGAAACAGTAACGATTATTTTGTAGAATAGTATCTCCAAAAGAGGCTACGTGTTGCCAATGTGTATTTTGATGGTAAACAAAATGAAAGAATGGAAAAAAATATGCGCAAAAATAAATTTCAAGTACTTGAAAATAATTTTTGGGATCATATTTATAATATGGGGGTTCTTTGCTTGTGATAAAAATAAAATTAGATTTGGTGAAAACTCTTGGAGTATATTTGATACTGTGGTTGTTGAATTTTTCTTTTACTAGTATATGCTATGACTGGTATAAAACCACCAAGTTAAATATATACTTGTTCAAAAGAGTTGTGTTCTCTTATTTAGAGTTTCACTTAAATTATTTGTATATACATGAATATTTGTGAATTTGTGTTTTCTTATGAACAAGTTTCACTTAAAAGTATTTGGGTCATATTTCCCTTATTGGACCCAACGAGACTATGTTCATGGTTATCTCTAAACCAACAAAATTGAAGGTTATGGAAAGGTCCTTCTAAAAATGACATCTATCAGTGAGCCTAAATAATTTTTGTATTTGACAAAGTTATAACAAGTAAAGAACAAAATATTTGTGAGAAAAAGGCACGTCACAGAGGGTCTTTTCAAACTCAATATTTTTTCTTGTTCTTACTTGGTTGAGTCAAAGTGTTTGTGACATGCACATTTGGGACATGTCAATTACAAAACCTTGCAAAACCTGATCAATCATTCTTATAAATTTGTTGAAAGGAATTATATATCTCGTGGTGGGAAAAAGTATTTCATAACTTTTATCGACAATTGCACTAAATATTGTCAAGTCTTTTTGTTGAATAGTAGGAATGAAGAAATAGAAACATCTACGCAATATAAAACTGAAGTTAAATATCAGTTTGATAGAAAAGAAAAAAAGATTAAAAGTGATAGAGGTGGAGAATATGAATCTCCTTTGGTAGAAATATGTTTTGAATTTAAATTGAATCATCCATAAAACTAATGCCCATACTCACATCAATCTAATGGTATTGCAGAAAGGAAAAACCAAACTTTGAAGGAAATGTTGAATGTCTTGCTTACAATTTCAGGTTTATCACATAATTGTGTTTGGGGGGGGGGGGGGTAATATATCCCTACAACAAAAGGGAGCAAAAAAGAGTTTTGTCTATTCATTAAGGGAGCAACAAAAAGTTTTGTCTATTCAGTAAGGGAGCAACAAAAAGTTTTGCATGTTCAAGATTTGTTGTATCGTGATAGAGAATTGATTGTTGCCCCTTGTGTCTAGTCACTAGTTGCGGCATATAGCCTTCAAATTGATCAAATCGATGTGCAAATGTCGTTCTTAATTGGAGAATTGGAGGAAGAAATTTTCATGGAACAACCTTAGGGTTTGTGGTTCCGGGTAAAGAAAAGAAACTGTGCAAACCTGTTGAGTAACTTTATTGACTAAAACAAACACCCAAACAATGGCATGTGAAGTTTGATCAGACCATGTTGGTAAGTGTATGCTTGAAATTAACTTTTATGTGAAAGACATTGGAGTTCCTGATGTGATCTTAGGTATAGAAATCCTTAGAACTCCACAAGGTTTAGCATTTTCAGAGTCTCATTACATTGATAAGGTACTTGACAAGTTCAAGTACTTGGATTTCAATATTGTCAAGACTATCAAGAGTACTGGGAAGTATGATGTGTATCATAAATTGAACGTAGCTAGATATATCATGTGCTATTAGTAAACTGAGTTGGCTCATGATTAATCTCAATCAAATCATTGGATGGCAATGAAAATAATTTTGCACTAGTTAGAACATACTCAAAACGATGCTTTGCATTAACACAAATATGTAGCAATATTGAAAGGATATAGTGATGCAAATTGAATCACCGTATCAAATGAAGTAAAATTCACGAGTGGATATGTATTTACTCTTGGTAAAGGACAAGTCTCTTGGAAATCTTCCAAATAGACATGTATTGCTCTCTCTACAATGAAATCTAAGTTTATCTATCGTTACTCGATTCCTCAAGTCATGATGACACCTACTATAATAACCACTAGGTAAGCCAACTGGTAACCACAAACAACAAGTAAATAGTACAAGGCTAGAACTAACAAAAGTAACACTATATAAATAAAATCAGATAGAAGTGGAAGCCAGAAAAATTTATACAGACGAGAATTCCTCCTAGAACTTAGATGTCACAAGTACAGAGTTGTGTAATATGAATATACAAGTCCCAATAGTGGACCACAACAAGCCTCCTTAGAGGCAAAAATACTAGCTAAACATATATACAGAAGGAGAGAGGCTGATCCAGGACACCAAGTGCTCACCCACATCTCCGAACTCAAAAGTTACAGAAGATGGAACGAACAATCACCGTCGGTAATTGGTACTAGGATGTGCATCACGAAAATATGCAGGGTGTAGCATGAGTACTAAAACAATGGTACTCAGTAAGTATCCTCGGCCGACTGAGAAAAATCTATATTTAACAGATTCCTTTATAGAATATGGAAGTCATGAGTATAGAGATGTCTGCTATGAAAATACATGTAACATCTCAGATTTGAGAAAATAGAAAAATGTACTTTCCAGGACCTGGTGCAAAAACCACGGAAGCTACCGACGGTCCGTGGTCTGACACAAGGTCCGTTGGTAAGGTCCCTCATTGGGAACCAAATATTTATGGTCTCTGACTCACCCACGGTCGACTAGGACGGTACGTGGTTGGACCTACGGACCATAGGTCTGATCGTAGGTGAGGGTCAACAGCCGATTGGAGGGAAATTGATGTTGAGTCAACTTGAAACGGTCATATCTTTTAGCACAAATTGAATTAGGTGGCCCATGACCTATCAAATTAAAGATAATTGAATCCTCTTTCCAACGCCACCGAGTTTTCTAAAATACCATCTTCGAGTAAAACATTATGCTAATTTTAGTGAAGCCATGTCGGGCAGACTTGATTGACGACCCCTACATATGGTTTGTAGGTCAAACGATGGTCTGTAGGTCCCTCCATGGATGGTCTTCATCAACTTTTAAGTTAGGGTTATTTAGTTCTTTTTCCTATGCATTGAGGTCCTTAAACTACATCATTTAATGCCTAAACTATGTCGTTTTACTCAGTCTAAGCCTAATTACTTAGTCAGACTTACCCAGAACCCTCATTCTCCGAAAAATCATCCAAACTTGGAGAAAAAAGAAGAGGAAAAGTCATCCAAACCTCCCAAGAACAAGCAGCAGTATTTTTAAAAGTTTCAGCCTCATAGTTGAAGGATTTCTCCGTATATTTCGTCACCAAGTATGTGGGATTTCACTAGTGGATTCCTTTCATCCACTAGGTCCCTAGAATTTAGTTAGATTCATGATTCGATATATCTTGCTTAGACTTAGGGTTTCTATAACAACTAAATCACAAGAATCCCCTAATGCATACTCTGTGCTACATCCTTTCATGATGTAGGTTCAGGTGTTCATCATTCACATCACACATAGATCGGTTCCTAATCCGTATTCAGCAGCTTCAGTGGTGAGTCCTCATACTTTGAGGACAATAGATATGTCTTTCATATTCAGTCTTTTATTTCATATTTTTAGTTTTGCTAGAGTTAGCTGAGGGGCATATCCCAACAACTCAACAGAGTAAGAGGTT
This sequence comes from Solanum piurae, assembly GCA_029582685.1. Lineage (NCBI taxonomy): Eukaryota > Viridiplantae > Streptophyta > Magnoliopsida > Solanales > Solanaceae > Solanum > Solanum piurae. Next base: position 38,548 of record JAJOOO010006862.1, on the reverse strand, counting down.
TTTCCACATAGTATTAGATTCAGCTTTATTTTTGAGTTTGATATTTCAGTTGTTATTGAACTCTTAGTACATTTCATATATTTAGACTAGTTGGGTATTCCCCATCTTTCAGTTACCACTATTTTAGCTTCCACATTGTATCACTTTACTCATATTGTCTTAGTATGCTTATGATATGCAAGTTTCAGGATTAGATTACGGTCACTCGTGATCCTAGGTCGCGTTTTTACATCAAAGGGGTAGCCTCTAGGCGTGAAAAACTTGGTATCGGAGCATTAGGTTCAAGAGTCCTAGAATGTCTGAGAGCACCACTAAGTAGAGTCGATTTCATGGGTGTGAAGTGCACCACATCTATGAGAGGGAGGCTACAAAGTGTTTTAGGAAAAACTTCACTTTCTTGCTATTATTATCGTGCTTGGTATGATCTCCTTTCTAATTCGTCGTTATGCATTTCAGATCAAGCCTCCTCGTAGAGCTTATGCATGAAATGCTAATGCAAGCAATGCTAACGCAGTTCCTCAAGTCCCGAACCATGAGGTTACAAATTTAGATTTCTGGAATGTGATCCAACTTTTGGCTCAGTCTGTAGCAAACCAAAACAATCAGCAGGTCCCCATTCCTACTAATACTAATAGTGGATCAGTGGCAGCTAGAGTTTGAGATGTTGTTCGGATGAATCTGCCTGAGTTTCTAATGTAGCAGATTGGTGAAGACCCACAGTACTTCATTGATGAAGTTAGAAATATCTTTGGAGTGATGCAAGTGACTGGTAATGATAGGATAGAGATGGCATCCTACCAGCTTAAGGACGTGGCTCACATTTTCTTTACGTAGTTGAAAGAAAACAGGGGTGCGGATGCAGCTTCTGTGATTTGGGAATGCTTTACGGGAGATTTTCTGGACAGGGTCTTCCTGACAGAGTTGAGGGAGGCTAAGGCTAAAAAATTCATGAATTTGAGGCAAGGTACCATGTCAGTCCAAGAGTGCAGACTTAAGTTCACCCAACTTTCCTCCACATATGGTTGCTGATCCAAGGGCACAAATGAGTAAGTTTTTGTTTGGGGTATCCGAATTGGTGAAGACAGAGTGAAGGAATACTATACCACTAGTGGATATGAATATCTCTAGGCCTATGAATCATGCTCAACAATTTGAGGGAGATAAGCTTAGGAAATGGCTAAAGACAATAAGAAGGCTAGAACAGGGAATTATGAAAACTCTCAGGAGAAATCGAGTAGTGGGAATCACTCACAGTTTCAGCTGAGGTCTACAGCCCCAGCACCTTCCTCAACTAGCGCTTCCATCCCTCAGGTTTCAACAGGATCAGAAAGGTAGGGCATCAGGCTCTAAGTCTCAGAGGAGTAATTCAGGTAACAGGACTTTCCCAACTTGTCCAAAGTGTGGTATGAACCATCTGGGCGAGTGTCTTGCGGGAAATAAAGGGTGCTTTGGGAGTGGTCAGTCTGGCTATAGGTTGAAGGATTTCCCTTCTTCCAGGCCGTGGCAAAGAGGTAACAATAATAGGGCTCAGTCTACAGTTGCAGCAGCACCAACAGGTCGCCCAAATCAGCAAGGTTCTTCATCTGGTACAGGTTCTGGTCACCACCAGAACAGGTTGTATGCTCTCCAGGCTCGCCAGGACCAGCAAGATTCTCCTGAAGTAGTCACTGGTATGTTACGAGTCTTTCATTTCAATGTTTATGCATTGTTAGATCCATGGGCTTCTCTTTCATTTGTAACTCCCTATATAGCAATAAACTTCATTATTAGTCCAGAAACTCTTTCAGAACCATTCTCAGTCTCTACTCCAGTTGGTGACCCAGTTATAACTAGATAGGTATACATAAATTGCCCTGTCAGAGCTTCTTAGAAAATCACCTCAGCAGATCTTGTAGAGTTAGAAATGGTAGATTTCGACATCATTCTAGGCATGGATTGGTTGCATTCTTGTTATGCCTTAGTCGATTTTAGAACTAGGATCGTTCGGTTTCAATTTCCAAACAAACCAGTCTTAGAATGGAAGGGTAGTAGCTCAGTGCATGTAGTTTGATTTATCTCTTACCTTAAGGACAGAAAGATAATCTCTAAAGGGTATGTCTATCATCTTGTTCCGATTAAGGATTCAAACTCCAAAACCCCAACTCTTGAGTAAGATCCAATAGTAAATGAGTTTCCAGAAGTGTTTCCAGAAGATCTTCCCGGAGTTCCTCTCAAAAGGGAAATTGACTTTGGAATCGATCTCCTTACACATACCCAGCCTATTAGATTCCTCTTTAAAGAATGTCCCTACCCGAGCTTAACGAATTGAAAGAACATTTAAAAGACCTTCTAGATAAGGGCTTCATCAGACTTAGTATTTCCCCATAGGGTGCACCACTTTTGTTCGTGAAAAATAAAGATGGTTCTCTCAGGACGTGCATTGACTATCGTGAGTTTAACAAAATCACAATCAAGAATAAGTATCCTATCCCCAGTAGTTCGACCAACTTCAGGGTTCTAGTTGCTTTTCTAAGATAGACCTCAGATCTTGTTATCATCAGCTCAAAGTTAGAGATAGTAACATTCCAAAAATAGCCTTCAGGACTCGGTATGGTCACTATGAATTTTAGTTATGTCTTTTAGACTAACAAATGCTCCTGCAGCTTTCATGGACTTAATGAACAAGGTGTTCAAACAGTATTTGGATTTATTCGTTATTGCCTTTATTGATAATATCCTCATATATTCTTGGAATGAGGAGGAGCATGCGACTCATCTGAGAGTTGTTCTGCAAACTCTCAAAGATCGCCAGTTATTTGCTAAATTCAACAAATGTGAATTTTGGTTACAGTCAGTCGCTTTCCTTGGTCATGTGGTATCTAGCGAAGGAGTCCGAGTGGATTCTCAAAAAATAGAGGCAGTGAAACAATGGCCTAGACCCACCTCTCCAAGAAATATCATAAGTTTCTTGGGTTTGGCTGGTTATTACAGGAGATTTGTTGAAGGATTTTCATCCATAGCTTCCCCATTGACCAAGTTGACTCAGAAGAAGGTCAAATTTTTGTAGTCAAATGAGTGCGAGAAAAGTTTCTCAGAACTGAAAACTAAGTTGACTACAACTCATGTCTTCACTCTACCAGATGGTTCAGACGGTTATGTGATTTATTGTGTTGCATCCAGGGTCGGCCTAGGCGGTGTGTTGATGCAGCGAGGTAAGGTCATAGTTTATGCTTCTAGACAACTTAAGCTCTATGATAAGAATTGCCCAACTCATGACCTCGAGCCTGCAACCGTAGTATTTTCCATAAAGATTTGTAGACATTACTTGTATGGTTTTCACGTAGATGTGTTCACAGATCATAATAGCATTTGGTATGTGTTCACCCAGAAATAGTTGAATCTTTGTCAGAGGAGATGACTCGAATTCCTTAAGGACTATGATATGAATTTGCTTTACCATCCTGGTAAGGCCAATGTAGTAGCTGATGCTCTCAGCAGACTATCTATGGGTAGTGTAGCACATGATGAGGAAGAAAAGAAGGAATTAACAAAAGATGTTCACCAGATTGCTCACTTAGGAGTTGGTCTTACAAACAATGTCATAGGTTAGAATAAATTCGAATCTTCACTGGTAGTGGAGGTTAAGGAAAAGCAGGACAGTAATCCTATATTACTTCAGTTAAAAAGTGCAGTTCATCAATAGAAAATGGAGGTTTTCTCCTAAGGGGGAGATAGTGTGCTTTGTTATCAAGGCCGCTTATGTGTTCCTAATGTGGGTGAGTTGAAGCAGAAAATCCTTACAAAAGCGCATGATTCCAAATATTTTATTCATCCAGGTGCCACTAAGATGTACTGAAGTCTTTTAGTGGAACAACATGAAGAGAGACATACCAGATTTTGTGGCTAAGTTTCCTAATTGTCAACAGGTTAAGGTAAAACAACAGAAACAATGAGGTAGACTCAAGATATTAACATTCCTACATGGAAGTGGGAAGAGATAAACATAGACTTCATTATGGGTTTACCTCATACTCTCAGACAACGTGACTCCATTTGTGTGATAGTGGACAAAGTTACTAAGTCTGCTCACTTCTTGGTTTTCAAGACTACAAATTCAGTGGAGGATTACGCTAAACTCTACATTAATGAGATAGTCAGGTTGCATGGGGTTCTTTTGTCTATCATCTCAGATAGAGGTCCTCAGTTTACCTCTCATTTCTAAAAATTATTTCAGAAAGGTCTTGGTACTCAGGTAAATCTCAGTACAACATTTCATCTACATACGGATGGTCAGGCAGAGCGTACCATTCATACCTTAGAGGACATATTAAGAGCTTGCGTGATCGATTTCAAGGGAATTTGGGATAATCACCTACCTCTCATATAGTTTGCCTATAATAATATCTATCATTATAGTATTTAGATGGCCCCTTATGAGGAATTATATGGGCATAGATGCAGATATCCGATTAGTTGGTTTGAAGTAGGTGAAGCAACATTGATTGGGCCAGATTCGGTTCATGAAGCTATGGATAAAGTTCAACTCATCATAGATAGACTAAAGATAGCTCATAGTCATCAAAATTCCTATGCAGATGTGAGGAGAAGGGACTTAGAGTTCGAAATCGATGATAAGATTTTCCTAAAGGTTTCGCCTATGAAGGGGGTAATGAAATTTGGCAAGAAAGGGAAGCTCAGTCCTAGATACGTAGGTCCTTACAAAATCTTGAAAGGGTTGGTAATATGGCATATGAGTTAGAGTTGCCAACATAATTAGGTGGCCCGTGACCTATCAAATAAAATATAATTGAATCCTCGTTCCAACGCCACAAAGTTTGCTAAATTCCCATATTCTAGTAAAAGTTATGCTCATTTTAGTGAAGCCCTGTCAGGCAGACTTGACCGACGACCCCTACCTACGGTTGGTAGGTTAAACGATGGTCTGTAGGTCCATCCGTGGATGGCCTTCATCAAATTTTAAGTTAGGGTCATTTAAGTTTTTTTCCTATGCATTGGGGCCCTTAAACAACGTCCTTTAATGCCTAAACTACATCGTTTTACTCAGTCTAAGCCTAATAACTTAGTCAGACTTACCCAGAACCGTCATTCTCCAAAAAATCATCCAAACTTGGAGCAAAAAGAAGAGGAAAAGTCGACCAAACCTCCCAAGAGCAAGCAACACTATTCTTCAATGTTTTAGACCCGAATTCGAAGGATTTCTCTGTAGATTTCATCACCAGGTATGTGGGATTTCACTAGTGGGTTCATTTCATCCACGAGGTCCCTAGAATTCAGTCAGATTCTTGATTCGCTATATCTTACTTAGACCTATGGTTTCTAAAACCTTAGATATTGGTTGTGATTTAGTTGTTGTAGTATTCTTAATCAGATTATCATATTTTCGTGAAATCGTTTCTTATTTCCATGCATGAAACTCAGAACCCTAGTTGTGTAGATTGTCTTAGTTCATGAATTACACTTGCTACGAGTTGGATTAGGGTTCAGCGTACCCTCATAGTCCCAGAACTATATGCCCCCGTAGGATTATAAGAACTCTCTATTGGACATCACATTTAGTGATCACGCCAGTCATGCCTTTATACCCCTGGCAAGGTACGATATATTGGATCCTCTCGATAGGGCGTATACATCAGACTCCGCATTTAGTTCACGTGGTTTTATGTCGGTTAATAGTAGCCCCCATAGTCAGACTTTAGTGCATGTGACCAGGTTTTTATTTATACTTCATTATTCAGTCTCAGCATGTTAAATTCATGATTAGTACTTGGTCATTGCATTTAGCTCAGTTTTCAGTTATATTTCAGTATCTATGTTTTTGTTGAGATTATGTCATTGCTTAGTTATGTTTGTTAAGCTTTTATACTTTGTTCAACTTTATCTATATCATGCATGCTCAGTACATTTCAAGTAATGACGCATACTCTGCGCTATATCCTTTCATGATGTAGGTTCAGGTGTTCAACATCCAGATCACGCATAGATCGGTTCCCGATCCGTATTTAGCAGCTTTAGTGTTGAGTCCTCATACTTCGAGGACAATAGACATGTATTTTGTATTTAGTCTTTTATTTTAGTTTTCAGTTTTGCTAGAGTTAGTTGGGCGCATGTCCCAGCAACTCAACTCAGTTAGAGGCTTTTCAGACATAGTATTAGATTCAGCTTTAGTTTTGAGTTTGATCTTTCAGTTGTTATTATACTCTTAGTACATTTCATATATTAAGACTAGTTGGGTATTCCCCATCTTTCAGTTACCACTATTTTAGCTTCCGCATAGTATCATTTTATTTAGATTGTCTTAGTATGCTTATGATATGCCAGCTTCAGGGTTAGCTTAGGGTTACTCATGATCCTAGGTCCCGTGTTTACGTCAAAGGAGTAGCCTCGGGGCGTGAAAATACAAGTCATAAAAGTGGACCACAACAAGCCATCTCAAATGCAAAAACTAAATTAATAGATATACTGAAGAAGATAGGCTAATCCAAGATGTCAAGTGCTCACCCTCGTCTTCGATACCCAAAAGCTACAAAATATGACACAAACGATCACCACTGGTAGCTGGTACTAGGACCTGTATCACGAAATAATACAGAGTATAGTATAAGTACCAAAATATGAAAGATGTCACATAAGTATATCAAAAGTAAATCTAACTACAGCTAGACAAAACCTAACTGGACCCCACCACATTCATGTGCAAGTTAAAATAAAGCCTAAACGGACCCCCATAAGCTTGATAGGTATACAAAATAGCTAAGTGTACCAAAAGAGGAGTACCACAAAGTGAAATTCAGGCTCTCAACCCAAGTAACCACCGTATCCAGTCAAGTCCCAACCAAGATAACAACAGTGATAATCAATCTAGGTCATCCAGCCAGCCAGTCTACTCCCAGCCTAGCTAGCAAGACTGACCCGAGGTTGTGTCGACTCCAAAGATAATCTCATATATCAAGGCCACCTAGCTAGTCATTCCACCTTAAGGGGAACAAGTCACCCATCTAGCAAGAGTGACCTGTGGACGTGTCAACTACGAAGAGGATCTCAAATAGTAATACCAAGTCACTATGGAACAATGTCAATCCATAAAGAATCAATAAAAGACCCTAAGCCTAGGAAAATCCAACCCTATATCACTCTGAAAGTACAAAACCTCTGGTAACGCATAGGATCCACAAAAATTGGGGAAAGAACAGATGATCTTACAAGTTACAAAATATCCTTATCTAAGGATCATGCTATCAGATTCAAGTGTGCTATTCTAGTCTACAAGGACGTAGTCTATCTGAAATGACTTCGGAGATAAAAAAAGGCTATAAGGATCGGAAGTCTAAGGCAACCCTAGTCTAACCCTAAACTAAGACCAAACATGCTCATTACTAAAATATTAACGCAATTAAAACACTACAACATGCAACACACATGAACCCCAACCAGCATGATTCTAAACCAGAAACAATGCTGATCAATCTTAAAACATGGTATCTAAGAAAATAAATAAGTATTATTAGGTACCTCTCCCCCCATTTCAATCTAATCAACCTTTTTAATCATTCAAGTTCAATCTAAATATAAAGAGAGTCATAGCCTACCTGCAGGCCGACCGCGTTTGCTCCAAATCACAAAGTAAGAGTTTTTCCTTTTCGAATGGGTCTTCGAACGCTAACACACCATCAACAATAGAATTAGAACATCAGTATGGTCGTTTCGACACCAAAACACATATAAAATAGAAATAGATCATCCCAAATGGGATTTATGGGACCCACACATGAATTCCCAGAATGGACTCCATCAAAAGGTCCTAAACCATGTCCCGAACTTGTATTACAGAATAGAACTCAATTCGGGGCTCAGAACAAAAAAATCAACCAACATGGAGATTACAACAATAACAAGTCAAGGCATCCTATAAACTCACAAGTTCACATAAATCTCCAACAGCCACCAATCACAAACCTAAGAAGCCACAACCTCTACAATCACCTAGGACTTCAAATTAGTGAAATCATAGCTCAAATGAAGGAGAAATTGCCAAAACAAGATTATAATGAAGGCTGACTTTGCGACTAAGTATTATTTTAAAAGAGTGGTTCATCCTCGCTTAAGTGGCCACTAATGTTTCTTAGGAGATAGGCCTTCAATAGACGGGCATCTTTTCTTTCAGGTCGTGGTCGCAAAAGTGGGCCTCACATCAATAAACCCTTGTCTTAAAAGAGAAACATGGGTCCCTTAAGTCAATACTGCCTAACCTTTTGGCCTCGCTTAAGAGGGGCCCTGATCGCGAGAACTACTTATGCTTAAGCGAACTCAGGGGCACAAAAACAGCTACAACCGCATCAGGCACCATAAAATTTAGCATAGTCCTGTGAGCTCCATTTTGGGCTCAGGATTCGTTTGGAACATCGTACACGCAAATGATATAAGCAAACTAATCAAATTTGACATTCTAAACTCAATAGAGAAGTCAAAAATTCCATACGAGGTTGTTTGAAAAGAATATAGGTCCCACATGTAACTCTATTTTAAGCCAAAATCCCCAAAAAGGCTCAGAATTAGCCCAGAAGCCTAGGGATCCAAATAAAGGGTCATTCTAGACCAAACATAGCATTCCAAAGCTAACAGTGTTAGCATAATTCTTTTTCGAGCTCATTTACTCAAAATGTTCAGTAAAGTAAAACTTAGACTTAACTTGAAAGTTAAAATACCTAATCACACAAACTCGCATTGAAAGACTCGAGAGCCATACTGACCATGCTACTTGCCTAACATTACCCTTCCAGAGGTGATGGAATTCTCAGAATTAGATTCTTTAGGTCATTTTCTTATAATTTTGATTGAAAATAACCATTCAAGGTCCAAAAGCTCCAAAACACTAAAACTCGCATAAAACCAAATGAGCTAATAGGTGACTGAACTTTCATATATGTGTTCAAAATTATGAATAGGAGGCAAAACAAATAGAAATTACCTAGAGGGTCATTACAACATCCACTACTAAAAAGGACTTTCATCAGTGAAAGTAAGATTTAAGAAGTACCTAAAGGCTTAAACAAGCCAGGAAACTACTCCCTCATATCATGCTCAGTCTCCTACGTAGCCTCCTCAATTGGATGATACCTCTGACAGACCTTAACCACATGAATGGCTCTCGAATGCAACTTTTGCAAATCTTTGTTTAGAATGGTAACTAGCTCATCCAAAAAAGTCAAACAGTCATCCTAATCTATAGTATCAAAACATGGAAAACTACGTGGATAGGTAAAATGTTCGAGGTAGAGCCAACTAATATGCAACCTCACCAACTATCTGAAGAATCTCAACATGTTCTATTTAAGTTTAAGCTTTCACCACCACTGAAACTTATTACTCCATTCATAGGTGACACTCAGAGGAAAACTCAATCACCAAATGAAAACCTTAAAAGCTGCCATCTAAGTAAACATAACTCTAGTGTCTTCTCTAAGCTGTCTGTAGACTGTCCTCCTGAATCACCCTCACTTGATCCAAAGCCTCTTGAATCAAGTTTGTACCAGACGGTCTAGGCTTTGTTTACTCAAACCAACAAATCAGAGGGTGACAACACCTACCATATAAGGCCTCAAATGGGACCAATACTAGAATGGTAGTTGTTACTGTATGCCAACTCCGCCAAAGATAAGAACTGGTCCCACTGACCTTTAAACTCCAAAACACATGTCCATAACATATCCTCACGAACATGAATTTTACACTCTGACTAACTATCAGTCTAAAGATGGAAAGTTGTGCTAAGGTTAATGCAAGTACCCAACTCCTCCTAAAAGGTCCTCCAAAATCTAAAATTGAATTGAGCACCCCAATTTTATATAATAGAGACCGGTACACCATGAAGATAAACCACCTCTTGAATACAGATACGGGCTAACCTCTTAGTGAAAAATGACGACTGAAAAGGGAGGAAGTATGCTGACTTGGTCAATCTATCAATGATGACCCAAATGCTGTCAACACCTTTAGAAATCCATGGAAAACCTGTCACAAAGTCCATCGTGATGTGATCCCACTTCCAGTAGAAAATGGGTAATCTTTGGAGATCACCACTAGGTCTCAAATACTCAGCATTCAACTGTTGGCAACTTAGGCAATAGGACACATAGTCTAAAATATCTCTCTTCAAACAGCTCCACCAATAATGATGCCTCAAATCATAATACATCTTCACGGTGCATAGATGGATAGAGTATCTAGAATCATAAGCCTCATGAAGTATCTTCATGATCAAACCTCCCAACCCTCAGAACATAAATATGGCTTACAAACCTCAAAACCACATCTGAATATAAGGTAGCTTGACCGGCATCACCAGCTAACACCCAATCTCAAAACACCACCAAGGCCTCATCCTCAAATTAACAACTACAAATCCAATCAAGCAAGGAAGACTGAACTCCCATATAGGCAAGGAAAAGTTTAAAATATGAAATATCCAATTGAATCATCTGAATTAGCTAAGAAATGAATATCCAATGCTAAAGGTCGTTCCATAGTAGACAAGAATGCTAGACTACCCATACTTACTGCGTTCGGGCTCAAGGCATATGCTGCCACATTCATTTTTCCTAGATTGTAATGAGGTTATATTCATTCAAAAGCTCATCCAATGACGTTGACTTGAATTAACGTGCCGCTGGGTCATAATATACTTAAGAATCCTCTGATCAGTATAAATCTTACAATGAACTCCATATAGGTAGTACCTCCAGATCTTAAGCGCAAAAACTACCGCTGCCAACTCCAAGTCTTGAGTGGGGTAGTTTCGGTCATGCAACTTAAGCTACCTGAACGCATAAGTAATAATTTGACCCTGCTACATCAATATGCAATCAAACCAATGTCAGATGCATCTCAATATATAGTGAAGCCCTCACCCACAACTAGAAGATATAATATGGGATCAATAGTCAGCAACTACATGAACATCTGAAAGCTCAAATCATACTTCTCAGACCACTCAAAAGGAACATTAAGGAAAGTCAACCAGGTCAGAGGTGTTGCAATAGTGGAGAAACCCTCCACAAACAATTTGTAGTAGCTTGCTAATCTAATGGATATCTAAATCTCAGTAACCGATGTGGGCCTAGACCAATCACAAATAGCCTCAATCTTCGTCTGATCTATCATGATGCCATTTTTGGACATGATGTGCCCAAAGAATGCTATCGACACAAGCCAAAACTTGCACTTTGAGAACTTGACATAAAGTCACTCATCTCTCAAAGTCTAGCGCATAATCCTCAAATATTGCTCATGATCACTCCTACTCCTCGAGTATACTAGAATGGCATCTATGAACACTATGACGAAAGAATCAATGTATGGTCCGAATACCTATGACATCTAGTCCACGAAGACATAAAGGACATTATCCAACCCAAAAACAACACTAGGAACTGGTAGTGTCCATATCGAGTCCATAATGTGGTCTTATGAATTTCCACTGCCCTAGCTGATTGAAACCATACCTTAGATGAATCTTCAAAAATACCACGACACCCTGAAGCTTCTCAAACATATCATCAGTCCTAGGCATGGGGTAATGGTTCTTCACTGTCATTTTATTCAGCTCCATGTAATTGATACATATGTGCATCTTATCATCTTTCTTCTTCACAAAGAAAATGAGAGCGCCTTAAGATGATACACTAGGATTGATGAACCTCTATTACCCAAGATATCTTGAAGCTGAACACAGAGCTCCTTAAGCTTTGCGAGAGGCATCCGGTATAACATTATAGAAATAGATCGACTACTCGGGTCAAGCTCAATAGGGAAATCAATGTCACGCTCTAGAGGTAGGTTAGGTAGGTTGGTAGGAAACAGATGTACAAAGTCACGATTAAATGGATATGACTCATCTAGAAGGACCTCCATATTAACATCATGCACATAGGCCAAAAAATATAAACATCCACTAGCCACTAGCCTTCAAGCCCGAACGAAAGAGATAACTTCAACTTGTGTGTTCCTGAAGAAGCATATGCCATACCAATGGAAGTACACAACATGACTAAGGTAATGAAGTTACACAAGCAATTTAAGACCGCACGATAGAGGGATAACCAGTCCATGCCTAGAATAACATCAAAATCAAGCATATCAAGCATAATAAGGTTAGCCCGGGTGTTACACCTCTCAATAGTAACTAAGCAAGATCAAAACACCTGATCTACTACTAAAGACTAACCTATGGGGTTTGATACATGCTACGGTACTGCCAGAGGTTTAGAACTCATACATATACGAGAAGCATAATAAAAAAACACATAAGAGTAGTTAAATCCTAGATCAAATAAAGCAGAGGCAGATTGATGGCATTAAATAATTATGCATCTAATCACATCGTCTGATGCCTCAGCCTCCGCCCTCACTAGAGAAACATAGAAATGTCCCTATCTGCCTATGCTATGGACATTTGGCCTACCACCTGACCTACTTCCCTAGGACCACCCAAAATACCTTGATGTATACTTCAATAGTCCTAACCCTGGCCTCGACCCCTAGCTGGAGGTGCTAGTGGTGGAGTTAGCAAAGCTAGTGGAGCTGGATGTTGACGGGAGTAATCTACCTACATAAAGGGTAATATCTGGCATAGTGATCCAACTCCCTATAATCAAAACATTCCAGAGATGATATACTCCTAGAAGAACGACAACCACGACCTGAAGCATAAAACTGGGACCCATGACTCTAACTGGACTGAACCTCACTCTTGATATACCGATCACCCTCTAAAGCATACACTGAGGTCTTAATAGGCCAACTGGGCTAGCCCTGTTGAAACCGTTGTTGAGTCCTATCATGTATTTCTCTAGACTAGGAATTTAACTTATTGTAGCTACCCTTGTATCTAGCTCTCTTATTTTTACCCCTTGGGCCTCACGATGGAGCTGCTCAATAGTACGGACGTGATCAACAACATCTAAAATTGAAGGACTCATAGAGACCATAGACTGAGCATCAATTTGTAGCTGAAGCCTCATCCCATAAACAAAACATCAAACTCTCTCCTTCTCAAAAGGTAGAATTAGGGTGGCATTACAGCAGAGCTTGTAGAACCTCGCCTCATACTCTGACATAGTCATGGAGCCCTTCTCCAACTTGGAGATCTTGTCCATGAGGTGATATATAACATTGTGAGGGATGAACAGGTCAAGAAGGCCTAAAAAAACCTAGTCCAAGTGATCGGAGGAAACCTAACTATCTTGGTCTCAATAAAAGTACGCCACTACTGCCTGGCTGGCACATCTAACTAATACACAGTGAAGTAATCTCCTGACAACTCCACCAGTCCTAATGTATAAGTCCCCGCCCGATTAGTAGTTAGAAACTTATGAAAATCCTCACCCATAGACTGAGAAAATCTTAGAGGTGAAAGCCTCAAGAATACTACGATAGTCTTATACTCATATAGAGGCATAGCTTTGCCACAATCACGGTTTGGGCACCCGAGGTGGTACTTGGGCTAGTGGTGACTTCGTTGTAGGTTGATCCAACGGACATGGTGTAGGTATTTGTGGAGTTATAAGAGAAGCTATAGCTATATGCATGCCTCTAAGAATAGCCAGAAACTGAGTAATAGGTGCTTGAAGATCTAAAGCCATAGTTTGGCCAGGTAAGGGCTGAGTTGTCCCCTATCCCATCAGCTAATCCAAATCTTGAGTTGTTGGAGAGTCTGTTGCTGGCTTCGGACCTCTCTCACTATGTGGAGGTTGTGTTGCACCCCTAGCAGGCTAGGGAGGTTGACCCCCATACCAAGACGTTGTACGGCGCATATGAGCCATCATTCAAAAATAGTGAAACAAGTGATATTTCAAGAAAAGAATAACACACAAGTTGCATGAAAGTGATACAAAAGAGGAAAATTCCTAAAGACATCATATACCCTCCAAAAGATAGGATACAAACATCTTTGAACCAATCTGCAGGACTCTACTAGGTATTAGCTCTATACAAGTGTGACCGGTGAACCTGGGCTCTGTTACCAACTTGTCACTACCCAATTCCTCAAGTTATGATGGCACCAACTGTAACCCAACCAGTAGGTAAACTAACCCATAACCCACAACAAGAAGTAACAAGTATAAGGATAGAACTAGTAGAAGTAACACTATAACAATAAAATTAGACAGAAACAGAAGCAAGTAGAAATCTATATACAACAGAATCCCTCCCAGAACTAGGAAGTCACAAGTAGAGAGATGTCTAATATGAAAATACAAGTCCCAAAAGTCCACCACAACAAGCCGTCTCCAAGGAAAAACACTATCTAAGTATTTATACATAAGGAGACATGCTGATCCAATACGTCAAGTGCTCACCCACATCTCCAAACTCAAAAGCTACAAAAGATGGCATGAACAATCAACGCCAATAGCTGGTAGTAGAAACTGTAGCACGACGAGATGTAGAGTGTAGCATGAATAATAAAACAAATGTACTTAGTAGGTATCATCGGTTGACTGAGTAGGAAAGGTGAAGACAATAAGAAAAGACAGAATGTAGACGCAAAGAGAGGTCATTGCGGATATTAAAGAAAGCACACGAGCATGGCAAAAGTAAAACTAAGTAAATCCAAGCTAAACCTAACTGGACCTGATAAGCCCCGAAGGTACACTCATGTGCAAGTTCAAAGAAAATTTGAATGGACCCTCATAAGCTTGACATGTACATAGAAGACCTAAGACTACTAAAATATGAGTACCACAAAGAAAAAGTCAGGCTCTAAGCCCAAGTAACCATAGTATCCAGTCAACTCCCAGCTAAGCTAGTAGGAGTGAAAATCAATCTAGGATGCCTAGCAATCTAATACATTGCCATCTTAGCTAGATGAAATGCTCAGAGGTGTGTCGACTTCGAAGAGGACCTCATATATCATGGCCGCCTAGCCAACCAGTCCACTCCTAGAGGTGTAAGAAACCGAGCTAGCAAGAGTGACCTGGGGGCATGTCGACTCTGAAGAGGATCTGAAATATCAATAACAAGACACCGTGAAATGACTTCCACCCACAAAGAATCAACAGAAAGCTCTAAGCCTAGGGAAATCAAACAACAAGTCATTGCGAAAGAACAAAATCTCTGGTAACGCATTGGATTTGCATAAATAGAGGGAGAGAAATAGAAGATATAACAAGCTATGAAATCCCCCTAACTAAGTCTCATGCTATCGGACTCAATTATGTTATTCTACTGTACAAGGATCTAGTGTAGAAGACAAAATAAGGCTACAAGGATCACAAGCCTAAGGAAACCCTAGTCTAACCCTAAACTAAGGGAGAACATGCTAATTACAAAAATAATTATGCAATTAATACAAAACAACATGCAACAACACACATAAACCCCAACTAGCATGGTACTAAACCCAAAACAATGTCAATCAATCCTAAAACAAGGTATCTAAGAAGAGAAATAAGAATAACTAGGTACCGGCACCTAATTGACTCTAATCAATATGCATTTACACATTAAGGCTCAATTCAAATAGAAATGAAGGCGTAGCCTACTATAGGCCAACCACAAATGCTCTTAATCACAAGGCCATAACTTTTTAATTTCTAAACAGCCTCCAAAGGCTTCCGCACTATTAACAATAGAATAACAATGTCAGTACGGTCCTTTAGACACCAAATACACATAAAATTGAACCAGGACAATTTTGGAGTCAAACAGGAACTATGGGACCAACAAAAAGATTTCCAGAATTGACTTTGTCAAAAGGTCCAAAAGCATGAGCCAAACTTATGTTCCATAATAGAAGACACTACGGGGATCAGAACAACAAAAACAACCAACACACGGATTACTACGATAACAAGTAAAGGCAGCCTATAAACTCGCAAATTCACCTAAAAATAAGGTTCTTCGATACATTCCAATCCAAAATACAAGTAGCCACAACCTCTACAATCACAAAATTCAATCTCAAATTATGGAGAAATCGCCAAAACAAGATTGAAATTAGGGTTGAGGTCGTAGCTAAGTGTTTTTTTAAAAGACTGGTTGAACCTCGCTTAAGCGACCACTAATGTCGCTTAAGCGAGAGGCCCCAAATAAGAAGGTATTTCTTCTTTGAGCTCATAGTCACAAAGGTTAGCCTTGCTTTAGTGAACTTAGTCCACAAAAGTGAGGGCCGCAAAACAAAAACCAGGGTCACTTAAACAACTACCACCTAACCGGATGGCCTTACTTAATCGGGGCCCTAAGCACAAGAATGAAGTTTTCATAAGCAAGCCTTGCGGTGCAATATAAGCAACACCAACTTTGAGCACCATAAAATTCAACAAAGTGAGCCCAGAGGCTCGAGATTGATTTGGAACTCTACCCACGCAAATGAGATATGCAAACTGATCAAATTCGGCATTCCAAACTTAATAGAGTAGTCAGAACTTCAATGGGAGGTCGTCATGACAGAATATAGGCCTATACCAAATCCCATTTTTAATGAAATTACACAAAGGGGATAAAAAATAGGAAGAAGCCTCGGGATCCAAACAAAAGGTCATTTTAGACCAATGTATACATTTCAGAGCTGACTGCACTGATCAAATTCTTATATGAGCTCATTTACTTGGAATGTTGACTTGTCAAGACCCAAGGTAGCCCCTAGGCGAAAATGGCGTATAAGACCTCGAGAGGTCACCATACAGGCCACTTAGCATTCATCAGACAAGATAATAGAATATAAGAGATTTAAATGAAAATTTCAATCATCGCAATATTTTATAGAGAAAAATGGAAGTCAACATCATCTCAAGGTCATCTAGTGCAAAAGATTGATCGGGGCGTAGCCCGTACATCAAGTTCTAAACTTAACGTAAATATAAAATGATATCAAGCTCAGTCCTTGGATAATGAGGACTCACCAATCTTCAATCTTCTATATGAGATCCCTAGCCATGAAAGTATGAATTTGTAAGGACGGATCCTATATTTTAGGAAGTGTAGGCAAGAGTATGCGGTAGTATAAACATGTGCCAAGTATGATTGCCATGCATAGAACATTTGAAAACATGCATAAAAAGGGATATCTTTCATGGTCTGCAATGACCAAGCTAAAACATGATATAAAAAGAGTTATAAGACATGTGTCGTAGAACATGGTCAATGCAAATAGATATCATATGGTGTTACAAAAGACAAGGTAGCACAGGGGTCAAGTAAACCATAAACATCAAGTTGAAATACTTTCAACATACCGATAATCACATCGGGAGAATCCTCTTGATCATGAAGAGCCTGAAGTGCATAGAACCAGTTTTTCTTCTAACCCCCACTAGTACCGGATGAAGGGTTAGGTTGAGCCCTTCGGCGACTATCTCCATTATTATTAGCAACTGAGGGGCAATCCTTTATCTTGCAGTACATCTTACCACAACCAAATCAAGCATTGGAACCCGTGAGACATCTACCCTCGTGCTTCTCTCCACACTTAGCATAAGTAGGAAATGAAGATCCATTTTCATTTCCTCCTTGAGGCTTAGGGTTAGACACCTTATCTTTGTTGAACTTAGGAGGAACATTGGATGAACCTTAGCCGAAAAACCTTTTTCGAAACATAGAAAGGCATTGTCCATCAGACCTTGAATGTGAGAAATTACCATCGCCGGTCTTAGCCCTCTTTGCCTCCGTAGACCATTCCTTCAGTTTCTTCTCTTTTATTTGTTGCGCATGAATCATAAGATGAGAAATGTCCATATAATTGACAAGCATAGAGGTACGACATTCTTTAGCCACCATCTTAGAAACTTCCGAAATGAACTTACTCATCCTTGCCCTAGAATCGGCAACCATAGTAGGAGCATATCGAGATAATTGTGTGAAATTCAAAGCATATTACTTCACAATCATATTTACTTGACGAAGGTTGAGGAATTCAAGAACCTTTGCCTCCCTCATCTCAAGGGGAAAGAACCTATCAAGCAAAGCAAATTTGAACTTTTCCTTATTGAGAGGACCCACATCAACTGTTCTTCCTTCTTTCCATTGGTTGAACCATATTTAAGCAACACCCTTAAGTTGGTAAGCGGCCAATTCTTCCTTTTCCACCGGCGTCACTCCCATGATCATCAACACCTTGTTAACGTCATCAATGAGCTCTTGAGGGTTTTCCTTAACCTTATAACCATGAAACTCTAAAGGATTCATTTCCCTCACTCTAGATGCCTCCGTACACACATTTGGGTTCACAAAAACCGCAACCTCCCAATTGTCTTGGGTCATCATGGCTTAAGCCAACCCTTGAAAAGCAGCCCTAAACTCCGCATTATTCACTTGCTCGGTCAGAGGATGGGCCAAAATTTGAGGAACTTGAGGAGGAGCCTCTTGGTTTGTATTCTCTCCCGAATTCCTTATAGAATATGCACTTCGAGTTTCCATATCCTACATAGAATCAGATATGGATTAGGAGTGAGACATTATAGAGTTAAATTCTATCACATTACTTTAGAGTAATGAAAGAAGTGGAGTTTCTTAAGAATCTTATAGCCTCTCATTCATAAGTATGGTGCGCTTCACACTCATGAACGAGACTCTACTTAACGTGGCTTATGAGACTTCCTAGGACCTTTCTAATTATTGTGCTATGATTACCAATTTTTTCATGACCCAAGGTTGCCCCTAGGTGTAACATGGCGTATAAGACCCCAAGTGGCCCCATAAAGCCACTTAGCATACGTTATACAAGATAATAGAATATTAGAGATTTAAACGACAATTTTGATCATATCAAAGTTTTATAGAGAAAAGAGGAAGTCTAAACATCATCTTAAAGTCATGTAGTACATACGATTGCTTGGGGCGTATCCCGTACATCATGTTTGAAACTGAAAATAGAGACAAAATAAAATAAAGCTCAGTCCTCGAGTGATGCAGACTCACCAATCTTCAATCTTCTATATGAGTCACTAGCCAATAAAATGCGAATCTATAAGGTCAGATCCGACATTTTAGGAAATATAGGCAAGACTATGTGTTAGTACAAACATGTACCAAGTATGATGGCCATGCATAAAACATTTGAAAACATGCTTAAAAGGGATATTTTTCATGGTATGCAATGACCAAGCTAAAACATGATATAAAAAGGGTTAGAAGACATGAATCGTAAAACATTGTCAATGTAAATACACATCATATTAAAAACACATGTGAGATACTTCTTGAAGTAACCTTAGTTTATCATAACTTGCTTGTGGGAGTAGCCTTAACCGACATATAACATCATGTGAGCTATTATCATGGAATCCGGTGTCTCCCAAGCCGAAAAGGGTTTTCCCACTTGCAAAGGTAAGGACCATGACATTCTAGCTTATGGAGATCCTCTAGCTAATATATCTATAGACCATCCTCTGTTGGCACATAGTTTATGGGACATGGGTAATCGCATCTTGTCCCTACATCATGTGACATTGTTAATCGCCTCTTGAATTTCAATTGAGATCATGGGTAATCGCCTCTTGCTGACATTAGAATAACTCCTTAACATTGGTTCATTTTATGTGAGAAAGCTTTTCACATTAAGAACCCTTTTTATCTAAGATTATCCTTTCACAATCATGCTTTCATGTGTATGTGAGAAAACCTTTCAACAACGCAACAACAACAACATCATTTATACTTCCCTCTCAAAGCATCCTTAAAACATTTACACCAAATCTATGAGAACATGTTTGATTTCATAAGTTCATCTTTCATAGTTCCACAACCCATATGGGGTTAGGCATGGGTTCATGGGATTCAACTTAAAAACATGAAACAAACACAACTCATGCATAAGATATCATAAATTTAATCAAATAAATCAATATTTATAGGAACTGATGACATGAAAGAAAACCCTAACTCAATTGGAGAATTCTAACTTTTTAAATTGGGCAATTTGAGAATTCCATGTAGGAAAGGGCTCCATGGATGAAAACTATCATACCTCAATGCCAAAAGCTTAACTTCAATGGTGGAATTGGAGACTTGACTTGAAAACCCTATCATTGTTCTTCAACTTTTAGAGAGAAATATTTTAGAGGAGGACTTGTTCTTCTTTTAGGAATTTAAGAGAATGATTTCTATTAGGGAATTTTGGGGGTAAAAGTACTTATATAGGACTTTAGATGAGGAGTAAAACAACATAGTATTAGGATAGAATAATTAGGAAAAGACCCAAAAGCCCTTAAGAAAATAATTATCGACACCATCGAGGTTGGGGACATATGGTCTGTGGTTCCACCAACAGACCGTCCTAGTTGGCCGTCAATCGGTTAGAAGACCTTGATCCTTAGACCTCGACTGACAGGACCCACCCACAGGCGGTGGTCCCAACGATGGACCGTGGGTGTCAACTTTTGACCCTAGAATTTCTCTAAGTCTGGGACTCATCAACGAGACCTATTTAATACTCGTACATAGAATGACAGACCGTCCTAGTTAATAATTGAAAAAGTACTGAAACTTGACATTTTAGGAAAACTGGAATGGCCAACCATGGGCCTACCTACGGTCTGTGTGTCAGACGACGGACCATTGGTTGCATCCATCGGTTCTGGCACAAGATTTTCTGAAATACTGAAATTTGCTCTTTTTCTGAATCTGAGGTGTTACATGACTAAAGTCAAACTTAGGCCTTAACTTGAAAGTTAAAATGCCTAATCGCACAGACTCATATTGAAAGCCTAAAGAGTCATGTTGGCTATGCTTCTAGCCTATAATGACCCTTTCGGGGTGGATGGAATCATTAGAATTGGATTCTAAGATCATCTTCTTAAACTTTCGATAAAAATGACCGTTCAAGGTTTAAAATCTCTAAAATTCTAAAACACACATAAAAACAAACAAGTGACCAGGTGATCAACTTCCAGTCTTAGAAAGTCATAAATAACTTGGAATTGCTATCCGAATGCTCTAACCGATGAATAAGAGGCAAAAATATAGAAATATCTCTTTTCTATATCTGAGGTGTTATAATATCTCCCCCTTGGGGAATTCATCCTCGAATGAGATTCAAGACATCGTATGGAAGGTAGAAACTTAATCTAACCGTCCATCATGAATGCAATCATGTAAGTGCACATATTTGAGGAGTGAACATCAACTCCGAGCTGAAGCATGTTCGAAACATCATATCAGGAAGTCTATATATAACTCATACTCAAATGCACATAAACATGTAGGAAATCAACCATGTAAGTTCATTTTCTCAAAACTTAAGATTTTCATGAATCATGCATAATGATGAAATCATGGGAATATCTAAGACGCATGAAACAAAATGAGTAAACCACGAGGAGCTAAATACATCAAGCTTGAGTAGGGACGGAGGGAAAGAGATGAGGATAACAAGACATCATATCGGCCTCGGCCTCCCAAGTAGCACCTGATACACCCAAATTACACCTCCCAAAAGAGGTATAAGCGGTCGTTGTCAATTAAAGAACCTAACTTTGATGTTAGGGTCGATCCCACAAGGAATATGGTTCAGACTTAGTCTAACTCACGATTATATACGTTTAGTAAAATTATTTCCAAGAAAAGTAACAAACGAGAGGGGGTGGGGGTTGTAAATAAAATGACAGTTTGTTGATTTGTATCACTAAGTAACAAGTAAGCAGTATTTGCAGTTTGAGATATCAATATGAGATGGAAACTAGGGCAGAAGTGTTCCCCACAAGCTCTTAACGCAATATGCCTAATAATAGTAACTCAATCCTAGTGTTCACATACAAGGTTGATAAGTTAGATATCCCTAAGTGATTGGTCCTCCAAATAGCGAATTTCACTACGCAAATTGGTCTGTCTACGGGTGTATGCTTTACTAACCCTTACTTATAACCCCACATTAGCCCTCGCATCACAATGATTAAGGTCAGGCTATTAGATAGCTGCAAAGCTCAACTAAATCTCTGTTGTTCAATAAGTTTCCCATTAATTACTTCATTGGTTCGGCAAGTAGGAATGAGACGAGTTCTAACATGTGCACCGCTAGAAATCATTCTAAACGAAAGGATTAACAATACATGTTTACACTATTCTCGAATTACTTATTTATTATTCATACATTGTTAATTATCCATGGTTCCCACAACCCTAGTTGTGGATTTAGCTACTTATGTTTGAGAATTCACAATGAATATTAGGGTTAATAAGATGAATCAAGAACTTACAATAACAATAGATGTATATTGTAATCTTCAATAGAAAACCAAAAGCAAATTGCATAAAACAAACTTCTAGAATTAAATTGCTAAAGTGTTTGCAAAATAATTACAAGAGTCAAGAACAAAAGTCTCCAAAAGGGTCTAACCCCTAAAAACAAAAATTACAACTTATATTTATATTAGCTAAGTCGTAAACAAAGTAGGAAAAATCAGGAAATATTGGTTCAGACGCGGTTTCGATCGACGACACCAACGACAGATCGTGGTTCACCTCTGTGGGTCAGCAGTTGACCGAAAACTTAGGATCTTCCAACGACGGATTCCACCTACGGTCCGGTCATTGAACTACAGTCCGTCCAGATCCTCTGTGGTTCAAGTACTGAAACTCAACACTCTGATCAAAATGATGGCCATCAATCGACGATCCTTCACTCAAGCTACGGGGCTTCGTTTGCCTCCGTGGATCTACCCTTAGTCAGAATTCCTTGAACTCACACCTATGCCTCCCAACTTATAGCCCGTCAACTAGATGACAGTCCGTGGTTGTCCTCCGTCAACTCCTACTTCTGCCATTTTAGCTCTTTAACATCTACAAGCCTATTTCCTACAAAAATTACATGAAAGCACCGTCATATCTAATAACAAAATTCCCAAGACTCACACAAACTCCAACTTAAATGCATCAAAAATACCGTAAACTCACGGTATATCAACACCCTCAACTTAAAATTGTTGTTTGTCGTCAAGCGACACACTTACTCTAAACGACACTCATGTAGAAACAAATGCACAGACTCAAGCAATCAACTGAGATTTTTTCTATCAACTATTTCACTTAGTGAAAATATTTTCATTTAGACTCAATAAGATAGCTCATGTGGATCAAAATATGACATAGACAGACCAATAGTCATCACCAAATACACTTTCATCAATCACCAAGATACCAACTGTCCAATAATGTAACTAATTCCCTTACCACAAAGAAATCATGTTTCTCACTCAAAATTTGATGTTTTAGCTTAAGTATTAAGTAATTACTCACGCTCCGAAATGAACCTAAATACAGTTAGTGCTCAATACCATAGCCTTCCCTTTATTTTCTCTGCATAGACTTTCAAGACTAGTCAACTAGGATTACAATAGGGCTTTCTTAGTGACTTTTATGCCCTCCTTAACATTACATTGGCTATTTACCTCTTTTCATAACCAATTCTGACATCATTTTGTTTTCTGCTCTTTTCCTTGACTTATTTCAACACAAATGTGACTATAGCTTTTTTTTTATTCTTCTTTTTCTCTTTTGTTCTTATTTTACCTTTTTTCTCTTTGTTATTTAGCATCAATATCACTCTTTTGTTTATTTTGGATTCAGTGATACCTTTTATAATCTTTTTCTTCTTCTACAACTAACTCTTTGCATACCCTTTTTATTTCAGTTTCCTTCTTCATAGCCACCGTCAAACTATGAATTTTGCATGAGTGATGTTTGTGTAACCAAGACACAACTTTCAATGCAAGTGTTTATAATCATTCAATAGTAATATAACCCAACCAAGGGTTGGGGTCGAGTCTCAAGGGAGCGGTTCCAAGAATTAGGAGTTAGGCATGAACATGCTAAAATTAACCATAGCTAAAAACATTTTCAAAGAAAAACATTATAAATTAAAGGGGTTTCGACACAAGTGTCAATTATCAAATTGGGGGTTTGTAACAAATACAACTAAAAATCATCAAAAATAAGAGAATACAAATATAGAGACGGGGATTCTTGGGATGTGATAGGAATATGGGATAAACTAGACAATTGGGTAAATGCTAATAATAGAAATTAGTTGAATATTTGTAACTAGGCTAGACTTTAGTGGGGGTAAATTATCTCTCAAGCAACTTACCACAAATCAACTAGGTTTTTCTCGAACACTAAGTCGTCGCTTTAATCACAACCTCTGCCTTAGCCCATTAACTCTTTCGAGCTGAATGTGTGTGAGAGGGACTAGGGTACTCTCTCGAGCTGAACCTCATGTCGACCCAATACCACCAGCCATCGATTTAGTTGTCTTGGTTTTCGAACCTCTCTCTCGAGCAAGCCAAAAATGCGAAGATGAAATCGTATTTGCAACTACAACTTCACTAAGTTCAAACACAACTACTAAATGAAATAAAAATAAACAACAAATAGACTAACAATAAGCAATACCCAACAGTAAATTTAACCCATATTCACATAATCACACCCCAAGAATTGGGGTTTTAGCTAGACATGCTAAAGAGATAGAAATCGTTACCAAAAGGTGTTACCATCCAATGGTTACAATAAATAAAGTCTTAAATCACGGCAAAGATAAAGATTCTTGAAGACTCACACCCAATTTCTTGGAGTTTGAAACCCTTCAAGAACAATGTCTCCCCAAAACCTAGAAAACTGAAAATGTAAAATATGTCTTAGTTCATTACTGGTAGATGGATACTAAGAATAAAAACTAAACTAGTATTTATAGATTTTAGGAAGTGTACTGCGAAGGATCCATTCGGCGCAGTTAGTCAGGATTGCCAATCCAATCGACGATCCACCTTCTGGTCTCCTCTCTCACCTTTTTGCTTTGACTTTTAGCACTTCTGACTCTGTGACTTTGGTCGATAGGATGCTGGATCGCGGAATCGTTCGGCGACACGCCGACTGCTCCATTACATCGCCAACTTGATATTTCCCTTCAAGGGTCAGCACACTGGAACAAAAGGCGGTCTCTAGGCCCATCGGTGACTCGCCAACTAGATTTGGCGATCCTCAGGCCTTCACTTCTTCGCTCTTTTTAGCTGCCGTGTTCCTTTTTGCCAAGTAGTGTCTATGCTTTACCCAAACTCCAAATACCTGAAACTTAAGGCTTTTCATCAGATATTGAGACAAAATATGCATTTAAGGACACTAATTCTATCAAAAACAATCCCTAAATGATTCCATGTCGTGGACTCATCAATACCCCGAACTTAAACTTTTGCTTGTCCTCAAGCAAACTCAAGTTCGGCCGCTCAAATAGGGTGTCTCGAACAGTGCTACACAAGACTCAATCATGAATGCACACAATAAGATTCAATTTACTTACGCAAATATCAATTGTGCACTCAAAAATTCACGTTGTGACTCACCATTATCAAAGAATCTCATGCGCACAATACTTGCTTCAAATGCAAGTTCAAGCTCAACCGAAATGTTCAAATGCCCTCACACAAAGGATAATTCCATATTCACACACAATGATTCACATTTTAAGAGCTTCAAAATCAAATGCAACACTCACACTCACAAAGATGAATACAATGCATGATTTCACCCATAGGTTTGCCCATATTTTTCAATCAACACTTGCTTCAGCTCACTCAAGATCACAAAGGTCTTTGTAAGGCTTGTAATGGGGCTGAGTGTCAAGGTCTGGTCATTTAGGCTCAGTGGCTATGGTCCTCATGAAATGAGGTATAAACAACACTTATTTTGTTTTTCTTCATCATTCTCATTCGTGCTCGCAAGTAGTCCCATTATTCATTTCCCTTTGATAGTTGGGAACCCCATTTTATTTGTATTTTTCTAAATTTATTCCGCATCTTTTTCATTATTTTTCTTTCTTTCCTTCTCTCTTTTTTTAATATGGAGGGGGTTCCATTTTTCTCAAAATCATGGGTGGAAGGGATTTCCTTGCACTTCATGACTTACTTTGTCTTTTCACCACACCCCCAACTTAGGATTGTGGCCTAAGTTGGCTATTCAAACTAACCATACTTTCATGAGGATTAAGGGTAATGGATTAAAAGGAGGTCATGTTTCCATCAAGTTTCTTCCAAAGAAGAGTAAGGCTCAAGGGGTGTTCAAAAGAGGTTCACACACTCACAAGGTAGGCCACAAAAGAGGTATATGTCAAATTGGTTCACACTGTTTAAACTTGCCTAAGATCATCTCAAGAGTTCACATCACTTCAGTCAATTGGACCAACAGTGAAAATTCTAGGATTCATCATGGACAATTCACGATAAGCTCATCACACTAGACATTGATACTATAGTCAAACAAGACTCCACACTTTTTCTAGTGTGCACCAGTCATCACAAGAGACTCAATTCGATAATTGGCTAGTCACAACGAGATGCAAAGAGTTCACATATTTTCTATGCAACTTCATTTGGCCTCGTTGTAGCCGTACATTCATGTTCGTTCGATTATAAACACTATCCAAGTCATCGGTATTGATAAGAACTGAGACTCAAATTTGGAAAAAGAATAGCCACATTCAACACAAAAGATGTGGCTAAAAATTTCTCAGAAGGGTCAAAATCATTTTTGCAATTTACATCATGGAGTCATAAGCTCAAACATCCACAACAAGCAGTGTATAAACACGAAAATAGTTTGCAACCCAAATATAAACAAAAGTCATAAGAATCACGAAAAAAAAAGGTAGGCCTCACCCCACCACAAATAAGAATCATTTGTCCTCAAATGAGAATAAATATCCAAAAGTAAAGATAAATAAGACAGAGGGAGGTAAAGAGGGGATCCTGTCTATGCAGTCACTCCATCAGTGCCCGGTGCATCTATCTGGGTTTGGATTTCAGTACTCGAAATCACCTCAAAAGGAGCAGTAGCTGCACTAGGGTCCGCCACGGGCAAATCTGCCAAGGAAGCCTACACAACTGCATTTATCATAGCCTCCTCAGCCTCATAGAGGCCCTCATGTGAAGTCTCCTCAGTAATGCCATGCATCTCCTCATCTGTCTCCTCCTTATACTTAGGCTTAACTAGCTCAACTGGGTCATCAAAGATCTCCACCATCCCGAAAACCATAGACATATCAGTGGACTTCAGCTGGTCCATATATTTTCTCAACTCAACAACAACGGCTTTTAAAGCCGTCACCTCCTCGGTGGCTTATTGGCCATGCTCACACACTGATATCCTAGCCTCAAGGGCATCAATGGTAGTGCTCAAGGGTGTCACAACGTTGGCATGAGCGATCTGGATCATGCTTTGAATGGAGGCTTCAAGTCTGGATGCCCGGTGATCAGCAGAGTGGGCAAGCTGACCCATCAGAAATAATGATGCCTGGGTGAGCGGGGGTCGGGAGACAGTGACAACAAGTCTAGGAGGTGATGCAGTAGCACAAGAACCTATAGTATCAGAAGAAGCAGCAATAGGAGTACCTGAAGGCCCAGAGGCCAGAGTAGACAAAGATGCCTCATTAGGTGATGATTTTGTGTCCACCGGGGCTGCCTTCCTCTTCTCCGCCTGATCCTTAAGATACTCAGCTTCGATCCTCCGAATATCAGTGGAGGATGTTGGAATCACTTCCACATACTTGTTTGCATCTTTAGGTACCCAAGCCCATCTGCACAACTCTGTGATCAATATCGGGAAAGGAAGAGAGGTTTTGCACTGCTTTGCCCTCATGAGCATTTCCTGCTTGATATTCATACCTAAATTTATTCGTTCCTATGCAATAATTGCGCCATGGCAAGCTGCCTTAGAGTGACGAAGGACATATTCATTCTAAGATGGCATGGCAGTGTTGGTGATAAAGCCAAACCAGTACATTGCAGCTACATGCATGTCCCTCTCTGCTATCGAAACCTTGTCTCTAACTATTGTGGAGTGTCATCACAGATCAGAAGAGCTAACCAACTTTTTATTCCCTCAAATATTTTAGTCCTCATCCTGTATTGGTGAGGGTCTATAATGTTGATTCGTGCATTTCAAGGATGCATTTATAGTGGAGCAGTCACACAACACTTTCTTGCCCCAGACTATCACATAATCTACTGGTTTGAATTCAGCTGCTTGCTTCTTTCTTTGCGGAATTAAGGCACTGTATGCGCTATAAAACTCTCTAACCCAACTTGGAATATATGAACCACGTGGCTTGGTGGAGACCTGGAAATGGGATATTTCAGACATCTCATAATTTCAGGATACCTGTCAATCACTTCATCGGTGGACATACGCTTCTCCTCAAGTATCGTTCTCAGCCCCTCAATATTTAATTTGTTCATTGATTTGGGCGGAGGGTCCTGAACTGGAGGTGCAAGTACCATTGCCTGTTCTAGAACTGGAGGTGTAAGAGTGACATGTTGGGTATCCCTGATCCTAGATGGATCGTTCAGCTTTTTTGATTGTAGCTCTTCCCTCTGTGCCGCGATGAGTTCATCTTCCTAAAAAACATCAATCTATGGTTCTTGCTGTTCACCCTCACTCTCATAAGCAGTGAGGTAAGTGTCATATATGCCTTCTCTGTCGGAGCTGGTCTCTGGTGATGCATGTGCTTAGCCTTTTCCTTTGTTCTTCCTATCGGGTGTGGAAAGTTTTGTTGTCTTGGTTTTCGATACAACTGCTTCTTCATTGATTTTAATCCTCTTTTCCCTGTTGCGTCGTGGCATGTTTCTACCTACAACCTTGGGTCTATCCATGTCTTCAATATACTAGGAAAAAGTAAGAAACAATTCAATTAATGAGCTCAAAAATATCTATTGCAGACAGACTCGCCGATTCAGTCGGCGAATAACCGAACCTCCTTGGAGAGCTAGATTGGGCTCGCCAAAGGGGTGGCTCAAAGGTTAAAGCAGATTGGCAATGAAAAGGCCTTTTTGGCATCTTACCGACTACTTTCGGCAAACAAGGGTTCAGGGATGCAGACAAAGGGCGAACTAGACTACTTTTGGCAAGTCGTCGAGTGCGTTTGGCGACCTCAGGCTTGTCGCCCAAAGTTAAAGAATCTCAAGTCAAACTGAAGGGCGAGATGGACACATAGGCAAACCGTCGAGTAGTTTGACGAGCTTGACCTAGCTCGCCAAACAGCCCAACGTGCCAATAATCAACCCAACATCTCGACTTTAACCCCATGACCCCCTAAAACCAAATTAACACTGGCACTATTGAAATTAAACTAAGACCCATCACACCCATTATCTAGGGATACTCAGACTTCTCCCGGTTCTGTCAAACTAGACAACACACAAGCACAACCGCAAAGTTTAACTCATTTCAATGCATAAGCGTACGGGATTTAAAAAATCAAGATACAACAGGCAAGATTCCAATCTTAATATAGGCATTCAAACATTCTACTCCTATCAAAGAGGCCCAGCACACTTCAACATGATATGATTATTGCAAATGAGTACACGATTCTTAAAAGTAAACTCAGGGTTTAGAAATTAACCTTAAATGCCGATTAATATAGATTGAAATGCTAGGCGACAAGTAATCCAACTCTGAGCACAAACCATCGACTAAAATACTCAAAAAGATGTGAAACTATAGAAGCTACTAACGGATGCGATTTTTGTGAGGTTAAAAAGTAGGGAAAATGAAATTTCAAACCTTTTGACTTGATATGCCATTCGGTTCATGCTCATTCGGTGATATTAGTCATGCTCACCGACATACTCGGTGACACGCCAATAAGTCATTTACCTCACTGAGTTTTACAGGCTCCAAGCAGGAATTCTTTTGAGCCAAACGACGGATCCAATCGGGCACGCCGACTACTTCGGCGCTGCGCCGACTAAATAATTTGTTCGTCAATCCTGAAATTTCCACATGCTTTCCGCACTTAGACATGCACAATCAACGCACCATTATTTTTTGAATCAAAAGTAAAGCAATAAAATGGTTTTGGGTTGCCTCCAAAACAACACCTTAGTTAACGTCATGGCACGACGCAAGTCCCAATCAAACTTTAGTGGTGTAGGTTGCCTCCCTTTGATGAGGCCACCCATCTATCAGCTCGATGTACACAGACGACATCACCTGGTCCATTTGGGGGCCTAGTAAATGAATGAGCATGGCATATGAAGTTGTCAGTTGGTTCAGCATCAAGACATTCTCTCTTATCTCTTCCAACACTCGATCGTGCTTTTCAACTTTGTGTAGTATGAGTAAGAGGACCTCATCAACTCATCCACCCTCTTGCTTCATCACCTTTTTACGTTCGTGAGGGGGAATATACTTGTCTATCTTAACGGACACCACCTCCAATTCCAAAACTCTTTTTGCCAAGACATCCAACAGAGCTAGTAATTTGTCTGCTTCTTGACCTTTTTGTTTCTCATTGTTGGCCATGTCCATGTGGTCAAGGAGGTGGGCTGCTTTTGCATAAGGCAGATGAATGATACCACCTGGAGAGAGTTGGTCGGCCAATATTTGATTCTCATGGCCAATACCTCTATAGAAACATTCCAGTAGTATCTTTTCTGGAATGTCATGAGTCGGGCATTGTTGTACAAGAGCTTTGAATCGTTGCCACAACTAGGAAATTGACTCACCCTCCACTTTATTGAAACTTCGGATGTTATCGCTAAGCTTCATTATTTTGAGAGGAGGGTGATCCACTTGATCGCCATTTCCACTATTTACACTAATTTTCCTGTTTCAACACAAGAACAAGCAAAAAAAAACTAAAAGTAAAGTAAGTAAATTGCGACTAACAAAAGCAAAAATCCATCTTAATAAAAAATTCTCAAGTAACACCACTCCCCGACAGCGGCGCCATTTTGATGTTTGCGTAATTAAGACACAACTTCCAATGCAAGTGTCTACGATAGTTCAATAGTAATATAACCCAACCAAGGTTTGGGGTCGAGTCCCAAGGGAGCGGTTCCGAGAATTAGGAGTTAAGCATGAACACACTAAAATTAACCATAGCTAAAAACATTTTAGAAGAAAAAAATAAAAATTAAAGGGATTTTGACACAAGTGTCAATTATCAAATGGAGGGTTTGCAACAAATACAACTAAAAATCAGCAAAAATAAGAAAATACGAATATAGAGACGGGGATTCTTGGGATGTTATAGGAATATGGGATAAACTAGACAATTGGGTAAATGCAATTTATAGAAAATATTTGAATATTTGTAATTAGGCTAGACTTTAGTGGGGGTAAATTCTCTCTCGAGAAACTTACCCCGAATCAACTTAGTTTCTCTCGAACACCGAGTTGCCATTTTAAGCACAACCTCCACCTTAGCCCATTCACTCTCTCAAGCTGAATGTGTGTGAGAAGGAGTAGGGTTCACTCTCTCGTGCTGAACCTCATGTCGACCCAATACCACCGGCCATCAATTTAGTAGTCTTGGTTTTCAAACCTCTCTCGAGCAAGAAAAAAATGTGAAGATAAAATCGTATTTGCAACTACAACTTCAATAAGGTCAAACACAACTACTAAATGAAATCACAAATAAACAACAAATAGACTAACAATAAGCAATACCCAACAGTAAATTTAACCCATATTCACATAATCACACCCCAAGTATTGGGGTTTTAGCTAGACATACTAAAGAGATAGAAATCGTTACCAAAAGGTGTTACCATCTAATGGGTACGATAAATAAAGTCTTAAATCACGTCAAAGATAAAGATTCTTGAAGACCCACACCCAATTTCTTGGAGTTGAAACCCTTCAAGAACAATGTCTTCCCAAAACTTAGAAAAACTGAAAATGTAAAATATGTCTCAGAACTGATTACTGGGTAGATGGATACTAAGAATAAAAACTGAACTACTATTTTTAGATTTCAGGAAGTGTGCTGCGAAGGATCCATTCGGCGCAGTTAGTTGGGATTGCAAATTCAATCGGCGATCCGCCTTCTGGTCTCTTCTCTCGCCTTTTTGCTTTGGCCTTTAGAACTTCTGACTTTGTGATTTTGGGTGATAGAATGCTTCATCACGGAATCGTTTGGTGACACGCCGACTACTCCATTACATCGCCAACTTGATCTTTCCCTTTAGGGCTCACCACACCGGAACAAAAGGTGATCTCCAGGCCCATCGGTGATTCACCAACTGGATTCGGCGATCCTCAGTCCTTTATTTCTTCGCTCTTTTCAGTTGTCTTGTTTATTTTTGCCAAGTAGTGTCCATGCTTTGCCTCAAACTCCAAATACCTGAAATTAAGGCTTTTTATCAGTTATTAAGACAAAATATGCATTTGAGGACACTAATTCTATCAAAAACAAGCCCTAAATGAGTCCAAATCGTTGACTCATCAATGAGTTAAGGTGCATGATGTCCTAGGTTAGACCAAAGCCAAGATTAAGGTAACTTCTAAATTAGCCACCCTCAACTTAGGATTTTGGCCTAAGTTAAGGTGCACAATGTCCAAGGAGGGATCAGGACCAAAACCGATATGTAGGGAAGGTGAGTTAGGTGTATGGAAAGAAATGGTATTCATTAGGCTCAAACATTTGGATCGAAGTTAGCATTTATTTCTTTATGATGGATTCTTTGTAGGCTTAACTGGACTTATATCAACAAGGGCCCATGATCATTTCAAATTTCCATTCTAGATTAGCTTAGCAGGACCAACGAGGGAAGTTCTAGATTGGTACATACTGCATGAATATAAAGACTCAACTCACACACACCTGGCACACTATGTCATTATCGAATCATTGAAGCATCTAGTACAAGTTCTAGCTTAAGCCATGCTATCATACCGATTCCTTTCTGACACATAAAGATCCAACACATTCAACTCATTAAGCCTACAGATATACAACAATTCAAAGTTTTGAGCAGGTATCAATTTTCATGCTCTTATACCAGTATGCTTTCATTCTTTTCGTTTACTTCTACACTTATAAACACCTAAACATGTCGGTTCAACAAAAATGTAAAAGAGTTCCTTAGGGGAAAAGAACACAGGCAAGAAAACCCCAAGGGAGGATTATAAGTTGGGTAACTCAGACTTCA
The DNA here is from genome assembly GCA_029582685.1 of Solanum piurae. Classification (NCBI taxonomy): domain Eukaryota; kingdom Viridiplantae; phylum Streptophyta; class Magnoliopsida; order Solanales; family Solanaceae; genus Solanum; species Solanum piurae. Next base: position 5,630 of record JAJOOO010006862.1, on the reverse strand, counting down.
TCCTATCACACACTACCCATTTACCCCACCCCCACGAAAAAATGGTGCAATTGCCCTCAATGCACAGAAAATGTAAAACAAAGGGTGAAGAAAACATGTGGAGTATAGAACCGAAGACCCATCAATAAGCGGGTCGGTTAGGTTTCCCAGAACCCGCTGGATCAATAATAATGATGCCCTTAGTAGCGCCCTCATCAGTAGTGGGAAAACCATAAGTAGTTCTTCTCAAACAAGATGGGCTGACACATATCTCACAGGCCCTCCGCTGCTATAGTTCCTCGTTGAATAGAGACTGTCTCTGGGATGCCTCCAACTGCTGCCTCTCTCTCTTTTGTGCCTATGGAGCTTCATCGGCATCAGATGTATGGTCAGAGGAGCGGGTGCACTTCCTAGCCGCACGAGAAGGGTCAGGTGCAGGAATCTCATCACCAAATAGAGCACTCAACACCAAATCATCTGCCTCCACCATGGGTGCGGTCTCGTGAATATAATCAGTAAGAGCTAGAAGAACATCAACATCAGAGTGGATCCTAGCCAACTTCGTTTGGAAAGTAGTGATATACATATTGGGCCCAACTTCTCTAACACCCTCATTTTGAATGCATCCAACCTCTTGTGGACCACTTGAATCTTCGTGTCCATTATCCTCTCCATGCATGCCTCTGAATATTTCACAGACCGTTGCATCTATGGTTGCATATGCTGCAATAGTGTGGCCATTTGAGTCCAATTTATGGACTCGGGCCATAGGTACCAAAATGGTTCCCAAAGGGAGAGTGGCTCGTGAAGAGCTCACAGCATGGCTAGTGGTGGTGGAAGGGGGAGAAGTGAATCGGCCGTATTGGCAGATATAGAGATGACATCAGCGTGTGCCACCTTCACCTGCTTAACATCTCGAACTAAATTAGCACCCAGATAAGGGATTACAATTGGTGTACCCCTACGCGGGGTAGCGGGGTTTGTGTCATCTTGTATCAGCCCAACATCAACAGTCATGGTCACCTCGACTAACTTATCATAGTGCCACATCGGCATAGTAGACTCTCTGCACAGGTAGAAGATTACGCATGGAAAAGGCAATATAGTAGTCCTCCCGAAAGCCCTGTCGTGAATCTCCAAAATAATAATCTGGGAAAAATCAATCTCCAGCATTTCCAGTAGTACAACAAGCATCACCACACGATCCCAAGTGACAACATTGTCCACCTGTCTAGGAGAAGGTCTGTGGTGGATGATGGACCCCCAAAATTTGGCCCCGAAAATCAAAGTTGTCGTTCTGATAGGCAACTGCATATTCTGTACTCTATCGGTTCTCTCTTAATCCTCAATAATGTATTGGGCCATCCAACAAATTAGTGACTCCCTCTGCTCGGAGTCTTGAAATGCTATGCCCTGAACTATCCTCATTTGATAATTGTACTCTGCCAAATTGATAGGATGAGCATGTAACGAGCCATAAATAAAATAGTGGATGATCGACTCAGAAATATCAACTGGAAGGCCCCACACCATGGTGGTCACTAGAGGCGGCTGAGCTAAAGGCTTGGTTCGTGGTGGTAAAGCATTAGTAATTGTGGCCGCATTGGAAGCATAAAACTCCATCGCCATATCCTCGTTGTACCTGCCCGGGTTTTCAGTCATCCAGTCACACCGGTGCTGCTGGAATAGTGCATGAAATATGGGCATAGTGTGGAGGCTCCCAGTCAATACGCGATGCTCCTCGGTGATAGGACGGGAAACCTTCTGGTGTTCATTAAGTGCATTCCCGTCAAAGTTTATCTAAAATTACCCCTCGATGCACCACATGTTCGGCTTTGTGGCGATGTGTACCGACTCAGATATAATACCGGGGGGGGTCATGAGCTTACCTCATATTAGTGGCATCGGAATCAGAAGTCAGTGTACCACTGGAGCTGGAGTCAGATTGCGATTTGAAGACAAACTGCGACTTTCCTGCTGGTTGGGCCCCCTCCTCAGACTGGGGGGCAGTGATCTCGACCTCATCGCTCGACAAGATGACCTACCTATTCATGTGCCTCGTGGTAGCAGGGGCAGTGGGGGAGCCTCTGGTGGTCTCTGAGACATACTCATCCCCACTGGACTCATTGAGAAGTCAATATGATGGTGCGATAGACTCGGACTTTCCTTTTCTTGAGTAAATAGGTGCTTATTTGGGTGTCATTTCACCTGTGGAAGACTAGTTAGTAATCAAAGAACACAAAAAGGCCCAAGAAACAATTTCATAACATGTTAGGACTTAGACAAAATAATAAAAAAATTAGGCAGTGGCTATTTTTGAGACCTATTGTGGGTACCTACGGACCTTCGATTGAACCACGGACTCTCGATCCCTCCGTCGGTCAGGAAGCAACATTATGGTCTCTGAAGTTGGAACCATGATCGTGCAGAATAGTTTGTCGATCTAACGACAAACCGTAGTCTATGTCGTCGTTTACCACTTGAGCCCTTACATTGCAGTTGTGGAATGACGAAAATCTGACCACGGACCTTAGGATGATCCAGGGTCCGTGGATCATGGGCATCGACCAGTGTGACTACATCTAGGCATCAATTATCATCAGGCACACATCAACAACGAATCACAACCCATATCTAACATCTAGAATATGCATTTCAACACATTTAAATGGTATTCTATCATTCCTAAGGCTTCAATCATGCAATTCATTCGTTCAAACAATTAAGCCATTGAAACCCTAGGTCAAGAAATCCACCTAGACATATAGTTCTCATAATTCAATTTGATTTTTCAACACACTCACAATACCAACATCCCAAAGGTGTATTAGAACTAATTTTACAGATTGTAAACAAGTAATTTGCACCCAAGGTCAAGTTCAACTTTGTGTTTTCAATTTAAAACATTGACAAGTTCAAAGTTCATGAAATCGCTTACTTTGCAAGTAAATAAAAGTTGGTGAATGTGTAATGCAGTGAATCTTTTGTTCCTTAACCAAACCTTGACACTGATCTCGGACCGTGCTTTGGTTGAACAGTAAAAATTTGGGGAAGAAGAAGAAAGGGAAAAAAAGAAGTAAATATGAGAGAAGCAGTGAGAGAATTTGGGAGAGGAGGAAATTTATGTGATGGGGGTTGGGAATATGTAGTGGTGCGTAATTTAGGGGTTTCAACGGTTGGGGGATCAAAAGAGGCAAATGGGGAATGTTTTTATAAATGAAGAGTTTTATTTAAAGGGGGTCCGGGTCGGGTCAATTTTTAGTCCAAGGTTGGGTCGACGAAACCCCATCAACTGTCTGTCGATAGGTTTCTTGGTTCTCCCTGACACTTAGTTAATTTCTAAAAACATACCTGGGGAATACAGATGCCATTCACAGTCCGTCAATTGAACGACGGACCGTCGATTGAACGACGGATTGTCGATAGGAACCATAGACCAGTGCACCTGTGACTATTTTGTCAATTTTTTCTCTTGCACACGTAGCACACGTAGCACACGTTGGGCCTTCGTTTTTACATTATCTGGACTCTATTTGGGCACATACCCTACTCTACCCTCATCTAGCCAACACTAAGACTCAAACTAAAAAAAATCTATCTAAAATACTAAAATTTAGAAAAACTTACTACATAGAAAAGAAAACTCCTATAGTTGTCTAGAGTTTACATCTTGGGTTGCCTTCCATGTAGCGCTTTATTTAACGTGGCGGCACGACGCAGACCCCTTGATTACTCAGACTTCATCAAGACCCCATCTCTCTATGACCTCATTGACATTCTCATATTGCCCCAAGTAGTTCTTTATCTGCTCACCATTCACCTTGAACGTCATTCCTTCCTTATTTTCGAGTTCAACTTCTCCATGTGGAAATACTTGAGTTAATTTGAATTGCCTAGTCAACTTGGCCTTGAGTTTTCCAGGAAACAAGCGCAACCTTAAGTTAAGTAATAACACCTGATCACCGGGAGCGAATTACCGCTTGTCGATCTGTTGATCATGGTACTTCTTCATCTTCTCCTTGTACAAGGATGAACTTTCATATTCTTTTAGGCAAAATTCATCGAGCTCATTCATCTCATTCAGTCTTTGACTTGATGCAGCGCCCCAATCCAACTTTAGCTTCTTGAGTGTCCGCATCGCTTTGTGCTCTAGCTCTACAGGCAAATGACAAGATTTCCTATGTACAAGTTGGTAAGGGGACATACCTATGGGATATTTGATTACAGTGCGATACGCCCATAGAGCATCATCAGGCCTTCTTGACCAATCAGTTTTGTTGGAATTCACAGTCTTCACAAGGATTTGATTTATCTCTCGATTTGACATTTCTACAAGGCCACTCGACTGTGGATGATAAGGGGTTGCCACGCCGTGATGAATACCATAGTTATCATGATACGCCTTGAACAACTTGTTACAAAATAGAGAACCTCCATCGCTAATAATTTCCCTTGGTGTACCAAATCTGGAGAAGATATTCTTTTTCAGGAATTCGGTGACACTCTTTCCTTCATTGGTTGAAAGCGCAACTTCTTCCACCCATTTAGATACATAGTCAACCGCTACAAGAATATACTTCATCCCATTCGAACTCACAAATGGACTCATGAAGTCAAGACCCCATACATCAAAAAGCTCAATCACCAATATCGGGTTCATTGGTAGTTCTTCCTTCCTTGAAATTCCTTCTTCTCGTTGGCAACAAGCATAAGCGATCGTTATCAAGTAAAGAACCCAACTTGTAGGTTGGGGTCGATCCCACGAGGAAAATGGTTTAGACTTTACTTTAACCCACGATTATATTCAATTAGTCAGAGTATTTCCAAGAAAACAACAATTAATTAAAAGGGGGGGTTTTGTTAATCAATTATAAAAATTCAATAAGTAATCAGAATTTAGTAGTCAATTTTGGTTGTTGTCAAGATGAGAAGAATAACTAGGGTATACGTGTTCCCCACAAGCTCATAACGCAGTAATCCTAGTAACAACAATCCTTTCCTAGTGTATTACATGCAAAGTGATAAGTTAGGTATTTCTAGATCCTTGGTCCGGCATCTAGAGAATTTCACATCGCACCTTGGTTCGGCTACGTGTGTATAATTTACTAACCCTTACCTTTACCTCATATTAGACATCATAATCGATGTTTGGCTTAGTTATTACTTCGCACTAATCGACACTAGTCTATTAGATAGTATCACACTAAATCTATGTTGATAATTCTTTTCTTGTTGATTTCCTCCTTGGTCCGCCAAGTAGCAACAAGGCGAGTTCTAATATTGCGTACCGTTAAAAAGACTTCTAAACGAAAGAATTATCAATGCATGCAAAACACTATTCAAGAATTGATTATTTACTATTCATACTTTGTTAATAACTCATGGTTCCCACAACCCTAGTTGTGGAGTTTAGTTACCCATAATAACAAGAACACAATTCATAATATTGAATGAAGAAATCACGAACTTACGTAACGAGAATAATAAACCCAGAACTTCAACTTGTAAATCAAAACCAAAATCTTCAAATCAAACTTAGGAAATCAATAATTGTTAGGGTTTTCAATTGATCTCTCAAGTCACAAAGTAAAAACTAGAATAATAATGTCTAACCCCCAAACACGAGGTTTACATGCCCTATTTATAGAAAA